>JASEKS010000159.1:0-221750 GCA_030770415.1 Pleoardoris graminearum
AATCTCTATTATTTTCTCTTTAAAACGGTATTATTCACGTATTTTTAGGCTTATTAATTAATTTTATATAATTTTTTAAAAAAGATAACTTTTTTGAGTACTCTTTTTTTGTTGCACCCCCCTGTAAAGCTGTTATAAAATAGTAGTAACCTAAAATAGTTAAGAATATATAGGCTTTTATTAAATTTATAAACTTTTACTAATAATTTATATACTACTTTTTTTAGGTTACGTAACTACTAATTAAGTTAATACGTAATAGTATAGTAGGGAAAATTACACTAACGCCTACCGCTAAAAGAGTCTTTAAATAACTTAAAAGCGCCTTTATTAATACCCTAATACTTACTTACTTTAATTCTAATATATATATAATTATAAAAACTAACGCGTTTAATTAGGTTATCGCCGGTATACTTTTTTAGTATAAGAATAATATTCTATAGCCTGTTACCTTTTTTTTAATAAAAATAAAACCTATAGAGCTTAACTATCCTATTTATAATAAAGAGCTTATAGCGATTATTTATACTTTTAAAAAATAGTAACTTAAGCTTACTAGTATACTTAATTCTATAAAAGTATTTTTTAATTATAAAACTTTAGAATACTTTATAATAACTAAATAGTTAAATTACTAATAAGCCTAATAGGCTGAGTTCTTATTAGAGTTTAATTTTATAATTAAATATAGGCCCTGCAAAAAAGGTATAAAGCCTAATATACTAATATAATAAATAAAAAATATCTCTATAACTATATATAATAATTAAATACAGTACTAATAGTAGGTACTATTATTTTTTAAATAATTTAATCTACCTACGTACGCTGTATATAATAGCAATTTTTAATATGCTATATATTTAGCTAAAATTTTAATAGATATAATAGAATTAGACGCTATAAACTTATTTTAATAAATTTATAAAATTAGTAAGCAGCTATTTATTTCTAATAGTTAGAATAAGAATACTATTTTAAAATTTTATAATAGTTATAAGGACGCTAATAACGCGGACTTATTAAAATTACTTAAAGTAATTAGTCTTTATAATAACGTTATTAAAGCTATAATTAACGCTATAAAAAGTAGTATACGCTATATACTCTACTAACTTTATTATAATTTTAGTATTTACGTTAAATTATAAGATTATCGCCTAAATAATAACCTACTATATATTAATAGTAAGGTCTTTATACTCTATAATAATAAACTTTAAACGCGCCTTATATAATTATGTTATAATAACTACGCTATTAAATATAATAATAAATATAAAATTTACGTATAACTATCGCGATATTACTACTAGTTATATTATATAAATAGCGTCGCCTGTTATATACGTAACTATTTTACTTATTTTAGGGTAAAATTAAAACGTAAAGGTAAGTATAGCCTATTATCTTTACTATTTATACTAGACATTTATTAAATAAGCGTATTTATTAATTTTATTATACTACTATCTAAAAGCTACTATAATAGTCGTAATAATAGATATATTATAATTCTAGTTAACTAACTATTTAAAAAAAAGAAGTTTATACCCTTAACATCTTTTAATACTAAAGCGTACGTCTAGACTTTTATTAAGTACGTTTAGTATAAAAAAAATACCTATTAAAGTTTGTAACTAATTATAGTATATAATTTATATTTTAGTTTTAAAAATAATTATATAAAAGAATTAGTATAACGCTAAAATTATCTATAACCTTTTACTTAAAAATAGATAAATAAATAAAAATTACTAATTAGGTATTAAAAGCTTATTTACGCTGTTTTATTAATTACGAGTAAAATAATTAGATAAAGTTATTAGTAGTTATAAAGTTTAAAATAAATAGTAGTATTATATTAATAGGTATAATATTATTTAAAGCTATAAAAAAATATTTACTATATATAGCTACTAAATCTTCTAGTATATTACTAAAAAAATAAAAAATAATACGCGATACGTAAGCTGTAGATAGGCTTTTAGTATATATAAACTATATAAAATAATAACTCTATCTAGTACTAACGTAGGTATAGGTAAAAATAAAAGAATATACTAATAGTTAATAACTGCCTATCTTAAAGATTTATATAGGTAACTAAATTATACTTAACGTATATAACGTCTGTATCATGTAAAGAGAGGTAATGTGTAGCGTCGAGACACTAGTCTAATATCGTCTGTATACGTTACTCTAAAAAACTAAAAAGTAAAAACTTAAGGCTGTTTAAAATTATTAATATTTATAATAAGTAACTAAATAATTACTATAGTACCGGCTAGGCCTTTAAATTTAATTTTACTAATTACGCTACGCTTACGAACGTTTATTTATAATTTTACCCGTAATTACTCTACTTATAGAATATAATACTATTACTAAAGTAGTAGTAAGAACTATAAAAGCTAGTTACTATAAAAAAAAACCTACTAGTTTATAATATTAAAGTAATACTTAATTATAAAGTTAATAAGTATATAATAGATTTTAATACTAGTTGTAAAGACTTACTAAAATTCCTTATTAAATAAAAAGATTTTAATAACCTCGTCTAGTAATCTTACTTTAATATTATAGGCTATTAAAAATATTTTATAAAGTACTACCAGCGTTATCTATAAATATTTTAATAATTAAGTATATTCTTCCTAGAGGCTTATAATATATATATAGCTATTACCTAGTTTATAATAAATAAATAACTAACTAATAATAAATAATAGTAGAAGACTAAAAATAATCCGGCAGATAATTAATAAATAATAAAATATAACTAGCAGATAAGTAGTATAATAAAATTATAAAAATAATATAATTTAGTATAAAGGGCTTTTTTAAAAGTATAGGTAATAAATAAAAGAAGCTATATTTATCTATTATACTTATAATTCTAATAATTAGGTTATAATAAAAGTAGTTTAATAACTTATTATTTAAGTAGTTACGTGTTTTACTGCTCTAATAAAAACGTTTTATTTTTATAAATATCTAAATCCGCCCTATTATACAAAAGTTAAGAATATATAAAGCTAATTATAGAGCTAATTATAAAACTTTAAAAATAAAACTTCTTAAAGGGGGGGATAGTATTATAGGTATAAAAACGCCTCTTACTTAGGTATAAGCGCTAAAACGAGTACGTTTACGCTAGCGAAGCTAGCGTCTTAGTATATACTCTTACCTTACTTTAGAACACCTAGCGAGCTCCCTATACGTAGATTTTCGTTAAATATTAATATTTAATATTTACTTTTAAGCCTCTGTAATAAAAAGTTATTAATAGAAAGTTAATTAAAAGCTCTAAAAAAGAAAATATAAAACTATTATTAGAATATAGTGTAAATATTATAAAAAGATCCTTATAAAAAATATTAAAAGAGAAGGGTTACTCTATTAATATAAGAAAAAAAAATTTCTAATAAATAAAGAAAGTGTAAAAAAAAGATTAAAATACACTAATAAAAATATTAAAAATATTAAGAATATAAATTAAAAAAAATTATATTCTAGTAAGTTAGTAATATAAAGGTATAGAATTAGTAAGCAGTGTTATAAAAAAAAGTAATAATAAAATTAAAAAAGAACTAACTATTAGTTAATTACGACATAAGTTATTTTAAATTTTTAATATATTAAAATATAGTACTTTTTATATATTTTTAAGTTATAGTATTATTTTTTTAAATACTAATTATATTAATAATTTTTTAGGTCACGATATAATATTCTAAGTTCAGAATAGTATTTAGTTAAAAGATAAAAGTAATTTAGTATTTATTAAAACACCTAATTCTTTAATTTCTTATACTAGTAAGAACTATATAAAAAAAGTTCTTATATCCGAAATTATTTTTATATATAATAAAGTTACTATTAGTAACTACTTAATTAGAAAAAAAAGTACTCTATATATTATATTATCTAATAATCGGCTCTTAATAGTACTATACTAAGTTTAATTAGAGAAGGTACTACACCTACTAAAATAGATACGTAATAACTACTTAATAGTACTTAATAGATTTATAGCTTAGTATAATTTATTATTTTATATAGTAACTTATCGCTCCGAGCCACTATAGCCACACTATTTATTTAATTAGTATATAAATATATAGTAACTTATATTTATATATCTACGTTTATAAACTAATACTAAGTAGATATTTATAAAAAAATATTAATATATAATAACTATAATACGCGTTATAGTGTCTAGGGTATAATTTATTAATAATAGTATACTACTACTCTATAACTAAAATATGCACTCTTAGTACGTTAAAAAAAATAAAATTTTAGTAAAATATATATACTAAACTTACTTTAGCCTATACTATAAAATATAATATATACTTTAAGCTTTTAAATTAAACTAAATTAATAAAAAATATAAAGTAATAAGTATATCTAATATAGCGCCTATAATACTATTTATTTTTATAAATAATCTATATATCTCTATTTTTAAATAAAATTATATTTTTAATATAGGGATAGACTTAACTGCGAAAAAAAAATTAATATTTTATAAATAAAGCTAAAAATCTATTATTTAGGAGAACTAGTAAGTAATAAAATAATATTAAAATTACTATAACTATTACTACAATAAATAATTAATAAATAAAAATAAGTTTCTTACTATTAATAATAACGCTAATACTAATAATTATAGGGTACTAGAGTAAAGAGATAGTATAGTTCTTTAATAAGTAATTAGATATATTAAAGACTATAGTCTAGGGCGTACTAGACGTATATAATTTAATTTAAATAATATAAAGTAAAAGTAACTAATATATAAAGGAGTACTATAGCTTAATATTATAAAGAATATCTAGAGATAAGTAAAAAGGAATTACTAAAGAGAGGATAATAGATAGCTAGTATAAACGAATATAAATAAATAGCTTAGTATATAACTAAATAAAATAAAATAGTTTATATTAATTATTTTATTATAACTCTAAAACCTCTAGATCTCTATTAAGACTGGATACCTAAAGTTAAACTAAATATAAAAAGAAGTAATATATATAAAGCTTTTTTTTACTTCTTTTTCTATTAATATAATAATAATAATATATATATTATTATATTATTATATTCTATTATAATTATAACCTTTATAATAATATTAATATAGAATAGTAATTTTAATAAAATAACGCCCCTATCTATTAAATAAGAGACGTTTTAGATTAGTTTAAGATTAATAAAATAAAACTTTTTTCTTACCTAGCCTATAGTCCTAGGTTAGCCCCTATATATAATATATAGAATTATTTAAAATCTAGACTAAATAAAAATAAAAGGGCTAATATAGGTATAGGTTTAAATTTAAAAAGTAGAATGTCTTTTAAAAGAGCTATTATAAAGAAGTAGAATAATGGACCTTAAAAAGTTATTAATAACTATATTTTATTACTCCCTAACCGTTATAAAGGAGTTATAGAAGCCAAAGGCTACTATATAAAATACTAGTAATATATTATTTACTAGTTTATTATTAAAATTTTAAAATTTTATCTTTTGTTAAATATTATATAATTAATATATAATATTAAGTTCTTATTATTACGTTATACCGCGGCTTTTTAAAGCTCGTAAAGTGCACTAATAAAATTTATATATAAATATATATATTTATATATTAATTAAATAATAGGGTATAGCTATAGTGGCCGTATAGGCGACTAAAAGGGGTTTTAAATAAGAAGAAGTATATATATACCTTTATACTTAATGTGTCGAAAAAGTTAAGTATATATAAATATATAAAAATACTTTATATACGGATATATTATAGGTACTATTATAATCTATATAATAATTACGTAATTTTATACGTTAAATAAAAGGTTATAATAGTTTAAAGTAAGGTCCTAAAGGATTTCTAAGTTTACTAATATTTTATTATCCCTTAAGGGCTTACTAAGTAGTCCCTAACAGAGTAAAGGAAACGCGCTAGTTTTTTTATTTAATATAGTATTATTTTCGTATTATTAGGCTTTATAATTAGAAAGTTATATAATTTTAAAAAAAATAACTTTTTTAATTACGCTTTTTTATATTATCCCCCTGTATATACTTTTAAGTGTTTTATTTTATAAGTATAGATTATAACTCTATATATTTGTATACTAATTAAATAAATAGTGTGGCTGTGGTGGCAGTGTAGGCGACTAAAAGGGGTTTTAAAAAAGAAGGAGTATATATATACCTTTATTCTTATAACTCTAATTTTAATAGATTACTAGGGGTTTATAATTACTCTATACTATTATTAGATAATAGTAATTATAAAGTATATAAATTTATATTATAATTTAGTATTACCTATTTTAATATAAATAAGACTAATTTAGTATTTTAATTTTTTTTAATATATAATACTAAAAGTAAGTACTACTTTAAAAGCGTACTTAAAAATAATAAATATTTTTGTTTTATAATATACATAATAAAATTATATATAAACTCTTTAGCTTAACGCCCGTACGCCTTTTTTAAAAGAGTAATATAACCTATATTAAAGGGCTATATATAATATAATAAGTAAATAGATATATAAGTAGTAATAATAAAGGTATATATATACTCCTCCTTTGTTAAAATTCCTTTTAGTCGCCCCGAGTTACTATAGCTACACTGTTTTTTTAATTAGTATATTAATATATATATACAGTAATAATTTTATTATTTTTATCGTACTATTAAAATTTAAGTATATTATAGCTTTTATAACTATTAATATATAGTAATTAGTGCCTACTAAATACTCTTCTCCTTATATACTTATTAAAGTATTTTAACTAATTAAAACTAAGCTTATTTATTATTTAACTATTATTAGAGACTATAATAACTTAATTTTAAAATATATATCTCTTCTTATATTAGTTTAATAGTCTCTCCTCTAGAGTTATTACCGTAACGTTACGCAACTCTAGAATAACTATTTAAACTTCTACTATATTACGTAATTAACGTAGACTTATTCTAATAAGCTTCTTATATAGTAACTATAATAAATTTTTTACTAGTACTAATAACTTATAACCTTTTTAGACAGACAGTAATTAAAGTATTAAAATATAATATAGTACTCTCTATAGGATTTCTTAATCCTCTTATAATAACTATTAACTCTCTAATAGTAAGCTTTTATATAACTACCTTATAGTATTATAGTATACTTTTTTTTAACTATTTACTCTACCTTTACGTGTATATATATTCCTGCGCTTAAATAATTCTAACTATCTTAATAAGATTCTTTTACTAAAACTTTGCTTCTTTTATTACTTTAAATAAGTTTTTTTTATTATTAAAGTGCTACTACTATTGCTATTACTACCGCTATTTTTTATTTTAAATAAAAGAGTTTTACTTTTTTTATGCTATTATACTATTAAGTCTACTATATTATTATATAATTTATAGTAAACCTTAGCATTCTTATAAGTATTATTAAACTTAAGAATTACAACTATTATAAATAAAAAGAAATATATTAGGATTAAGTTAGTAGTAAAGACGTTAACTAAAGAATTTTATAGCATATTAAGTAGACTAACTAGTTATACTACGTTAAAATAAAAGTTAGGGTAGTCCTTAATATAATTTAGCTAGTTATTACTACTAGTAAAAGCCTATATTGTACGCTATAAATTACCTAATTTAATAATTAGACGCTAAAACGCTAACGTTATAAATATAATAATAATAATAAATTTATAAATCTTATATATAATATTTATAGAAAGGAGAAAAAGTTATTATATTTATTATTTTAAATTTACTATATATTACACGTGCTATATATAGCCTATAGTTTTATCTATGCGTCATTATTACTACTATAAACTAATAAGTTATTAACTTAAGTTATTACTCTACTAGCTATAATATATAAAAAATGTTATATTTAATAGGTCCTAGTTATAGTGCTTTTAATTTTTATCTACTTCTATATTAAGTAAAGACGTAGTGTACTAGTATTAAGTTAATATAGCTTTTATAAATAAACGTAAAAAACTATTAGTTTAATAGGTGCTAGTACGTCTTAAAGATAATAAAAAATAAAATAGTTTATTCTATAGTATCACTACTTTAAATAACTATTATCTACTTCTAATTATTTAGTTAAATTACTTATTACTATTCTTATTATTTTAAAAATATAATAACTACTATAGTAAATAATTAGTCTATTATAATATTTATTTTATTAAAATTATATGTATTAGAATATTAAATATTAAATATTATACTTAATTTTTATTTTAGGTACTAAGTTAAACTAGTTTTAAAGTAATTTAGAATTCTTATAAAAAGTTAATTTATTATTATATTTATAATTAAACTCTATTATAAGCCTAGAATAATACTTAATAAATATATTAAACTAGTTTATACTAACTAAATCTAAATTACACTTAGTACGTAAAAAATTAATTATATTAACTATTAATATATATTAAAGGAAGAATTCTTTATTAATTAGCTTAAATTTATACTTAATAATTATTATATTATTAGCGACCGATAAAAAGACTAGTAACTAGTAAAAATTAGTTAACGATAAAATGAACTACTTAGTAGAAAATAGGTTATTAAGAAATAAATATATTCTATTCTATTTTTAAAAATCTAGTTTATATTATATAAACTTTTTAGTTATTATATATTTGTATACTAATCGGACAAATAGTGTGACTGTGGTGGCTCGGGATCTTTAGTTATTTTAAGTATACTATTACTATAATAGTTATAAGTATATTATTGTTTTAAAACAATACTATATAATATAATAATTTAAACTACCCTAGTTATAGTAGAAATATTAGTTTAATTTACTAGAGAATTAAAATAGTAAAAGTAGTATATATTAAAAATATAAAATATAAAATAGGTATTTACGTTATAACTACTAGAAGTTTATAGGGACGTGATAAAATAAAGTCTAATTAAAAAAAATACGTTTTTTTAAAAATATATATAAAATTAAATAGGAGGCCTAAAAATACGTAAGTAAGATTGTTTTAAAGAGAAAGTAATAGAGAATTTTAAAAGTAGTATACCTACTACTTATTAATTATATATAATAGGTTACAATTATCTAAATATAGTGATTTTTTATACCCCGTTTTTAGGTTCCTATAACTTGTTAGTTAGTAAATATATTTAACTAAAATTTTAACTATACCCTTTTAGGCCTACTCTATATTACATAACTAGTTTTTATAAATTACATTAGTAATCTAAGTATAAAATTATATTAATAATAAACATATCGCCTATATATATATAATTACTACTTATATAATATATTATTAATATTATAGTATATTAAAAAATAGTTTTATTTTTAAAAACCTAAACTTCTGTTTTCTTAAAATAGCACTAAATTTTTTAAAACTTAAATCTAAAATTAAACTCCTTCTAAAACTAAATAATTCTTTTTTTTATTGCTACTACTTTAGAAAAGCTTTAATAAACTATTTATAATATTATAAAAAGAAATAAAAAAAGGAGAAAAATAATTATAAAATAAAAAAAATTAAAAGAGGTATGGTTCTAAACTAACCTAAAGAGAAGAAGAGTAATTAATAAAAACTTAATTAAAAGTCTTAAAAAGAAAATAAAAGACTATTATTAGAAAATTGTCTAAATATTTTAAAAAATTATTAGAAAGGATTTTAAAAGAAGAGGATTATAATATTAATATAAGTAAGAAAAACTAATAATTAATAAAGAAAATACTAAAAAAAGATTAAAATATACTATATAAAGTATACAAAATATTAATAATATAAATTTAAAAAGTTAGTTTTTCTAAAAAGTTAGTAATATCAAGGGGATAAGAGAATAAATAATATTATAAAAAAGGAGGTAAAAATAAAATTAAAAGATAACTAGCCATTAGATAATTATAAAGTAAGATATTTAAACTTTTTAAAATATTAAAATATATAACTATTTATCTACTTTTATACTATTATTTTTGTTTTTTAATATTACTTATATTAATTATTTTCTAGGCCGAAACCTTATACTATAAGTTTAGAGTGTAATTTAGATAGAGGGTAAAAGTAATTTAGTCTTTATTAAAATATTTAATTTTTTTATTTCTTTTACTAGTAAGAATTATATATAAAAAGTTCTAATATATAAACTTAAACCGAAGATAAAAAGAGATAAGAATATTTATATATTAATTAAATAAAAAGTGTGGCTGTAGTAGCTGTATAGGCGACTAAAAGGGGTTTTAAAAAAAGAGGAGTATATATATACCTTTATACTTAATATATTAAAAAAGCTAGGTAAAGTAATACTAAAAAGAGTATAGCGCTGTACTAGTATATATACTAGCGCGCTTAGCGCCCCCCCCTAAAAAAAATATTAAGTTATTAAAGTTTAGTACAGGCAACTATATTCTTCTTTAAAAGAGAGATATATAAAGTACTACCTATATATCTCTTCTCTATTTTCTTTTATAGTTAACACAGCCAAATATTTATTAATAAAAAAAAATACTTACTAAAATATTTTTTAAAATATTATTTTTTTAAAGTTTTTTTCCTATTTCTACTTTTGTCTTAGCAGATACTATACTTATTTAAATTAATTTTAATACGCTAACTACGCTAAATATATAAACTATTTTTACTATATCCTACCTAGACGGTAATATATAATAATAATAAGTTCTTTTAAATACTACTAAGTATACTACTATATATAACGTAATTGCTAAATTCCCTAAAAGTACTATTTATTAATTTTATGTAATATTAGATAATTAGTATAATAAAATAACAGATAGCGTAGTAACTTTATTAATAATAAAGGCTATAGAATTTAAAAATCTAGGGTTAGTTACGGTAGCTTTTACAAAGATAAAAATAATAAAAATAAAAATAGTAGTACTATACTAGTTATAGAAAATAGAGAAAGGATATAGGGGGGTGAAAAAAATAAAGAGTACTCTAAAAAGTTAGCTTTTTTAAGATTATATAACTTGTTAATTAGTAAGCCTAAAAATACGAAAAAAATACCGTTTTAAAGAGAAAGACTAGTAGATTCTATTCACCCTATTAGGGGCTACTTAGTAAGGGGTTTAGGGGTAGTAAAAAATTAGTAAACATAGAAAATTTTTAGGACCCTACTTTAAGTTAGTACAACTTTTTATTTAAGGTATAAAATTAGCTTATTTTTATATATATTATAATATATACTAAGTTTAATTAGTATATTAAATATTTTTATATATTTATATATTAATTATATAATTATATATAAAAGTCACTTTTTCACATTTTTAATAATAAACTAGTAATAATAAATTACTAGTACTTAGTATAGTAGCCTTTAGGTTCTATAACTACCTTATAACGGTTAGGAAGAGATAAAATATAGTTATTAATAACTTCTTATAGTATATTCTACTACTCTTTATTAATAACTCTTTTAAAGGCCTCTATACTTTTTAAACTAAATCCTATACCTAAATTAGCTATATTAATATTATTTAGCCCTAATTTTAATATATCCTATATATTTTCTATAGGGGCTAAATCAGGGCTATAAACTAGGTAAGGAAATAGTTTAATTTTATTATTTTTAAACTAAGTTAAAACGTCCCTAGTTTTATAAATAGGGATATTATCTTATTAAAATTGCTAACCTATATTAATATTATTATAAAGATTATAATTATAATATAATATAATATATATATATATATATATTATTATATTATTAAAAAAAGGGGTAAAAAAGTAATATAAAACTTACCCCTTTTTATAAAAGGTTTAAGCTTAGGTATAAGGACTTTGTTTATATAGTCCTTACTAGTAAAAGAAGTAAAAAAATTAAGTATTTTAGTAAACACTAAATTACTTCTACCTCCTATCTAAATTACACCCTAAACTTATAGTTTAAGGTCTTGTCCTATAAAATAATTAATATAATTAATATTAAAAAACTAAAACTATAACTTAAAAATATATAAAAAGTTATATATTTTAAAATTTTAAAAAGTTAAAATAATTTACTTCGTAATTAGCTAACAGCCAGTTCTCTTCTAACTCTATTATTACCCCTTTTTTTATAATATTTTCTATTTTACTGTCCCCTTTGTATTACTAACTTATCAGAAAGTATTATTTTTTTTAAATTTATCTTTTTAATATTTTTTAGATTATCTTTAGCGTATTTTAATCTTTTTTTAGCGTTTTCTTTATTAATTATTAGTTTTTTTTTACTTATATTAATAGAATAGTCCTTTTCTTTTAAAAAGGATTGTGAAATCTTTTTTATAATATTTAGACTATTTTCTATTAATATTCTTTTATTTTCTTTTTTAGGACTTTTAGTTAAGTCCCTATTAATAACTCTCTTTTCTCTTAGAGTTATCTTTAAAAGTCGGCCTTATTTAATCTTATTTATATTATAATTTTTCTTTTCTTTATTTTTAATACGTTAGATAGTAATATAAATAGTCTTTTTAGGCTTTTTTAAAGTAGAAATAATTATAGAAATAAAAGTATTTACTTTTAAAAGCAAGTTAACTTTAGATTTAAGTTTTAAAAACTCTGGCGCCATTTTAAGGAAATAGGAATCTAGGTTTATAAAATTAAAAAGATATTATAATATACTATAATATTAATAATCTATTACGTAATTATTAATTATATAAAACTTAGCACTATTTTTATAATTAATATAATTTTATTATTAGATTACTAATATACGTCGAAAATCTAGTCACGTGACCTATACTAGGCCTAAAAGGGTATAGTTAAACTTTTAGTTAAATACATTCACTAACTAAAAAGTTACAGGAACCTAAAAAAGGGGTTAAAAAAATTACTATATTTAGGTAATTTTAATTTATTATAGGTAATAAATATAACGTAACTAAAATTCTAGTACGAATCTCTATTATTTTCTCTTTAAAACGGTATTATTCACGTATTTTTAGGCTTAGTAATTAATTTTATATAATTTTTTAAAAATAATAACTTTTTTAAGTACTCTTTATTTTTTTCACCCCCCTGTAATATATTAATATTAGTTTTATAATAGAGATATATAGTCTAGAGTATAAGGCGTAGCTACGTAAGGTACTACTAAGGGTACTAGCGGTAAAAGTAAAAACAGTGTATAAGTAATAGAAAATTTAAAATATTTTTATATAGTAGTTAATATTTAAAAGTTTAGGGGGGCCTATATATATAAGTATAATAATACGTAGGCTAGGTAGGCGTATAAAGCGTATTTAGTGTTATAGTAATTATTATAGGTAAGAAAGAATTTATAATTATAAATAAAAAATATTAATTATTATTAAACGCTATACTACCTGTGTGTAGGTAGAGTAAAAAGTAATAAAAATAAAAATAATTTCTGTTTTATTTTGTAAAAATAAAGTTAAAAAAGTAACTAATAGGTTATAATAGTAGTTATCGGCTAAGAGATAAGAAATTAAATAAATTTTTTAGTCCTTTTTATATTATATTAATATATATATTACTATATTATATTATAATTACAAACTTTATATTAATAGTAATTTAGATTAGTAATTTTAATATAATAACACTCCTATTTATAAAATAATAAATATTTTAAACTAGTTTAAAATAATATAATTATTCTTTTTTACTATCTAGCCTAAAGTCTAGATTTAAATCCTATTTTTTTTTCTTTTAAAAAAAAATAAGCCTTTTATATTAAGGCTACCTAACTATTTTAAGGAAAGTGCTTTATTTCCTAAGTAAACTAATAACTAGCTCTTTAATTTCTAAACTAATATATATTACTAAATAAAATTATATTAAATTACTAGTCTATTACCTAATCAGGCCTAGTTCGCCACGCTAAGCCTATTTAGAAATAGATTTTTATCTTATCTAACTTTAGATAGTAAGAAACCTAAGTATATAATATATTCTAAATAAAGATTTTAGGTTCCCTATAATTTTATATTAATTTTTTAGTAGTACTTTATACTTCTAAAAATTTTATTTTTTACTAGTAAAGTAGGCGCGTTTAAAGAACGCTATAATAAAAAGAGGAATTAAACCCCTAATACGTAAGAAGACCTTAAAAATTTAAGAAATCTTAGTATTTTTAGGTATATGCCTACTGTGCCACCCTGCCGAAATTCTATTAAATATATATATAGTTTATTAAAATCTAGACTAAATAAAAAATATAAAGGTCATTTAGGTAAAGGGTTTAGTTTAAATAGTATAAAGATCTTTAAAAGAGCTATTATTAAGAAGTAGTATAATATATTATAAAAAAATATAAATAATTATATTTTATTACTCCCTAACTATTATAAGGTAGATATTTATATATTAATCAAATAAAAAGTGTGGCTGTGGTGGCTGTGTAGGCGACCAAAAGGGGTTTTAAAAAAGGAGGAGTATGTGTATGGCTTTATACTTAATGTGTCGAAAAAGCCTAGTAATATACTATTTACTAGTTTATTATTAAAAATTAAAAATTTTAACTTTTATTAATAATTATATAACTAATATATTAATATATAAAAATGGCGAGAGGGTATATAGCTTAGTAAATAATATACCTGGCTATGTATAATAGTAATATTATAGGTTATAAAATTAAATCTTATTCTCCTATACTTTAATTTACTATTTAATTAATTAGTTTATTAGGTTTTAGACTTAACGTTATTAGATTTAGTTATATTACTTAATTAGGCTAGTTAGTTTCCTAAATAGGCTTAGTTAAATACTTAATTAGGTTAGCGTAGCGATCTAATCTAATTAGTACTAGGCTATTCCTAAATAGAAAGAAGGCTATTCCTATTTAGGTAATTAATTAAATTCTAGTATAGGTTACTTAACTAGCCTATATATATTAGTTAGAAATTAACGAGCCGGTCGTTAGTTTACTTAGGAGATAAAGCACTTTCCTTAAAATAGTTAGGTAGCCTTAATATAAAGACTTATTTTTAAAAAAAAAATATATATAAAAATAATCTTAATACTAATAAAATGTAGTATATATTTTTATATATATTAAAATAAGTAACTTTTTTAACATATTAAGTATAAATATATATATATACTCCTCCTTTTTTAAAACTCCTTTTAGTCGCCCTAAGCCACCACAGTTACACTAATTATTTAATTAATATATAAATATATATATATTAAAATAAGTAAATGTTATACTTTAAATATAAAGTTATTATAGCTTAAAGTAGGGTCCTAAAAAGTTTTTATATTTACTAATTTTTTTGTACTCCTAAACCTCTTAGTAAATAGTCCCTAATAAAGTAAATATAATTTACTAGTCTTTGTTTTTAAAATACTATTTTTTTTATATTTTTAGGACTACTAGGTAAAAGATTATATTATTTTAAATAAGATATTTTTTTTGTTAGGCCCCTATAAAATAAAATTAATTTATTTTATTATTTCTACTTAAGCGCCTGAGATTACGTGCTATTAATAAGAAAGATAATATTATAATATTAGTAGCCGATAAGAACACTAATAGTTAGTAAAAACTTGTTAATACTAAAAAAGATTATTTAATAGATAATAGACTATTAAAAAATTAATATATCTTATTCTGTATCTAAATATCTAGTATAAATTATTTATATTTTTTAGTTACTAAAAGTATACTATATATAGTTATAGTATTATAGTAGTTATAAACTATACTATATAATAATATTTATTTATTATTTATTTTTATTTAAACTTTATAAGTTAAATATAATATTACATTATATAGTATTAAGTTCTTATTATATATTATACCGCGACTTTATAAAGCTCGCGAAGTACGTTAAATAATTACTTTATTTAGGGGAGTTAAAAAAAAGCGTAATTAAAAAAGGTACCTTTTTTAAAAATTTATATAAAATTAATTACTAAGCCTTACAATACGTAAATAATATCGTCGTAAAGAGAAAGTTATATAGAATTTTATAAAAAATTTACTTACTGCTCATTAATAATCTATAATAACCTAAAATTACCTAAATATAACAATTTTTAAACTCCCTTTTGGGGTTCCTATAACTTTTTAGTTAGTGAATATATTTAACTACAATTTTAAATATACTATTCTAGATCTAGTATAGAATATATATCTAGATTTTTAAAGTATATTAGTAATATAATAATAAAGCTATATTAAGAAAAAAAAATTAGTGTGTACTTATATAATTACTACTTACGTAATATATTACTAATATTATAGTATATAATAATATCTTTTTTTTTATATATTTATGCTTTTAATCCTTTTATGTAGCGGGATATGTAAGAAAACTTAAATTTAAAATTAATCTTTATTTAAAAGTAAGAATAATATATATAATATTAGAATAGGTAGAGTTTTTAGCGTAATTTACAGTATTAAAAGAATTATTAATAAAAACTTAATTAAAAGACCTAAAAAAGTAAATAAAAGAAAGTTATTAGAGAATAGTTTAAATATTTTAAAAAATTTATATAAAAGGCTTTTTAGAAGAGTTGCGTTATAGTATTAATATAAGTAGTAAAAGATTCTATAATTAATTAAAAAAATAGTAAAAAATATAATTAAAATACACTAAAGAAACTATAAAAAATATTAAGAATTTAAATATAAAAAAAATAATAGTTTGTAAGAAGTAAGTAATATAAAGAGAAAGAATTAAAATAAAGTATTATAGAAAAAGAAGTAAATATAAAGTTAACAGAGAACTAGCTATTAGCTAATTATAGGCTAGTAAATTTAAAATAGTAAGCTTTTTCTTAAAACTTTAATAACTTTAGTTATACTAGGCCTAATTAGGTAATTTTTAGCTTATTTAGCTTAGTTACTCTAAAATTTTAATCTAGTTAATTAATTACCTAATTAGGACTAGTATTACTAAAGTTATTAAAGGTTTAAAAAAAGTGGGGCAATCTATTCAACCAGCCTAGCTAATTATAACGTAAGTTATTTTAATATTTTAATTTTTTAAAATATATTATATGTTATAACTAACTTTTGTAATGTTTTAAAATATATTATATATTATAACTAACTTTTTTAATATATTAAGTATTAAGGTATATATATACTCCTCCTTTTTTACAACCCCTTTTAGTTGCCCTAAGTCACTACAGTTACACTATTTGTTCGATTAGTATATAAATATAAAATATATATATTATATATTTTTATGATATAGTTTTATTTTTTAATATTAGTTATATAAATTATTATATTAGTTATAAATTAATATTCTAAATTTAGAACGTTATTTAGTTAAAAGATAAAAGTAATTTAGTATTTACTAAAATATATAATTTATTAATTTCTTTAACTAGTAATAATTATATATAAAAAGGTTCTTACGTATAAAGTTAAATTAAAGATATAAAGAAATAAGTTACTTTTTAGTTTTTTTAGTTCTGTTTTTAATATAATTATATAAATATATATATAGCTTTTCCGACACATTAAGAATAAAGGCGTATATATACTCCTCCTGTTTCGAACCCCCTTTAGTCCCCCCGAGCCACTATAGCCACACTTTTTATTCGATTAATATATAAATATATAATATATATATATATATATTATATTATGTTGCAATTATAAATAATATATTAATATTAATATATATTCGTAATTATAAATAGATAAAGCCCTTATTTATAAAATAACGGACGTTTTAAACTAGTTTAAGAATAATTAACATATTTTTTGTTTACCTAGCCTATATCACCAATTTAGCCTACTTAAAAAATATATAAAAATATATAAAATCTAGACTACATAAAAACAAAAAGGCTGATTTAGATATAATATTAATTTTAAAAAGTATAGAGGCTATTAAAAACGTATTTTTAAATAGTAAAGTAAAAAACTATAAAAATTTATTAATAATTATATTTTATTACTCCCTAGCTATAATAAAATATTTATAGAATCTTAGAAATACTATACTAAGTACTAGTAATATATTATTTACTAGTTTATTATTAATATATTAAAGATTTAACTTTTATTAATAATTATATCATTAATATATAAATAAATAAAGGTATATATATATACCTTTTTTTTTAAAACCCTATTTGGTCGCCTATACAGCTACTACTATTACACCTTTTTATTTAATTAATATATAAATATAATATATAAATATATAAAAATAATTTATATATTAATATAATATAGTACCTATTATTATATATATATAAATAGGCCAACTTTATATGTTAAATAAAAAGCTATAATAGTCTAAAATAGGTTTCTAAAAATTATCTATTTTTACTAATTTTTTACTATCCTTAAACCCCTTAGTAAGTAACTCCTAATAGAGTATATAAAATCTAATTAATTTTTTCTTTAAAATATAATTTTTTTATATTTATTAGTATTATAGAAAAATACTTTAGAGTTTATATTATTAGCTTATAAAACTTTTTAAAATAAAAATTTATATTTTTTAACGTATATATAATATAGCTTTTTAGCGTTTTTTTTTTGGAAAAGTAGTCCTAATTTTTTAAATCTTAAAAACTTATAATTTCTAGCTTATTTTTCCTCTATAGTTATAAGTCTAGTATTTTAAAAATAAAATAAAAATCTCTCTATATACCTAATTATTAGAAATCTTATTTCTAAAGCTCTAATTAATTCTTTAATTTTTTATTTTAAAACTCCTAGATTTATAGACTTAGTAAGTATTATTTTATTTATATACTAATAATAATCTATATTTTTAGCTATTTAACGCTTAGTAAATCTTACTATAAATAATTTTCTAAGTGTTATAATAACTAAAGCTATTTTATTTTTCCTAACTAATAATATCCGTTTTACTAATTTAGTAAGCAAGCTAACTTAATATATATAGTTTAAAATATAATATATACTTCGCAGCCTGTAAAATCCTATTAATTTAAACTTTAAAATTATTAATAGTTTTAATAATCCTTCTCTAATACTAAAGCTTATACGTATTATAAAAGCGTCTAAAATAAAAATTATAAAAATCTACTATAACTATATTACTAAAATTAATATAAACTACGCCTGCTTAACTAAATATATATAAAAAGTAATAAGTACGACTAAACGACGATCCAGGAGTATAAACGTAGTAAGAAAACTCTATTAAGTACTAAACCGTGTACGTAATAATTAAAAGCTAAGCTTAATTAAATATACTACTAAAGTAAACTAAGTAATAAATGTTTAAAACTAAATTAGTATAATAGTAACTCTAAAGCTTATTACAGGGGGGTGAAACAAAAAAGGGTTAATCCAAAAAGTTATCTTTTTTAAAAATTTATATAAAATTAAATAATAACCCTAAAAATACGTGAATAATACCGTTTTAAAGAGAAAATTAAGGAGATTTTAATTACTATTTTAATTACTGCTTACTAAGCATAAGTCAAAAGCTAAAATTACCTAAACATAGTAAATTTTTTAACTCCTTTTTTAGATTCTTATAACTTTTTAGTTAGTAAATATATTTAACTAAAATTTTAACTATACTTTTTTAGGCCTAGTATAGGTTACGTAACTAAATTTTCGAAGTAGATTAGTAATCTAATAATAAAATTATATTAATTATAAAAATAGTGCTAAGCCTTATATAATTAATAATCACGTGATATATTAGTAATATTATAGTATATTATAATATCTTTTAACTTTTATAAACTTAAACTCCTATTTCCTCAAAATAGAGCCAAAATTCTTAAAACTTAAATACAACGTTAATTTATTTTTAAAAGCAAATAATTCTCCTGCTTTAATTGCTACTACTTTAAATAAATCCCCTACTAGTATATATTATACTATATAACGTATTAAAAAGAAGGAGAAAGATAATTATAATATAAAAAAGATTAAAAAAGGCAGAGTTTTAAAGTTAACTCTAAGAGATAAAAGAGTTATTAATAGAGACTTAACTAGAAGTTCTAAAAAAGAAAATAAAAGACTATTAATAGAAAATAGTCTAAATATTATAAAAAGGACTTTACAATCCTTTTTAAAAGAAGAGGACTACTCTATTAACATAAGTAAAAAAAAACTAATAATTAACAAAGAAAACGCTAAAAAAAGATTAAAATACGCTAAAAAAAAACTAAAAAATTTAAAAACTAAAAATTTAAAAAAAATAATATTTTCTAATAAGTTAGTAATACAAAGGGGATAATAAAATAGACAATATTATAGAAAAAGGGGTAAAAAAAGGGGTAATAATAAAGTTAAAAGAGAACTGACTGTTAGCTAATTACAAAGTATATTATTTTAATTTTTTAAAATATTAAAATATATAACTTTTTATCTATTTTTGAGCTATAGTTTTAGTTTTTTAATATTATTTATATTAATTATTTTATAGGTCACGATCTTACCCTACAAGTTTAGGGTGCAATTTAGATAGGAGGTAGAAGTAATTTAGTATTTATTAAAATACCTAATTCTTCTACTTCTTATACTAGTAAGGACTATATAAATAAAGTTCTTATACCTGAGGTTAAACCCTTAATAAAAAGGGGTAAGTTATATAACCTTTTTTTACCCCTTTTTTTTACCCCTTTTTAAATTAATATAATAATATATATATATATATACATATATTATATTATAATTATAAACTTTATATTAATATTAATTTAGGCTAGTAATTCTAATAAGATAACGTCCCTATTTATAAAACAACGGACGTTTTAAACTAGTTTAAAAATAATAAAATTACACTATTTCCTTACCCAGCCTATAGCCCTAATTTAGCCCCTATAGAAAATATATAGGGTTATTTAAAACATAGGCTAAATAATATTAATATAGCTAATTTAAGTGTAGGATCTAGTATACAAAGTATAGAGGCCTTTAAAAAAGTTATTAATAAAGAGTAGTAGAATATACTATAAAAAGTTATTAATAACTGTATTTTATCTCTTCCTAACCGTTATAAGGCAGTTATAGAAGCTAAGGGCTACTATACTAAATACTAGTAATTTATTATTACCAGTTTATTATTAAAAATTTAAAAAAGTAACTTTTATATATAATTATATAAATAATATATAAATATAGAAAAATATTTAATATACTAATAAAACATAGTATCTATTATTATATATATAAAAATAAGCTAATTTTACACCTTAAATAAAAAGTTGTACCAACTTAAAGTAGGACTCTAAAAATTTTCTATATTTACTAATTTTTTTTTACCCCTAAACCCCTTAGTAAGCAGCCCCTAACAGAGTAAATAGAATCTCCTAGTCTTTCTTTTTAAAACAGTATTTTTTTCGTATTTTTAGGCTTACTAATTAGAAAGTTATATTATTTTAAAAAAGGTATCTTTTTTAATTAACCCTTTTTTGTTTCACCCCCCTGTAGTACTACTTAAATTTACTACGCTATTAAAAAGATATTTTAATTTACTTAATTATTTATTTTCTTAAATAAAAACTTTTAACTACTAATATAGTAGCTAAAAATATTATATAATAATAATACTACACCTATTTAAAAAAAAATATAGAAAGATAGCTTCTAAACTATAGTATTATAAATAGAATACTCTTTATATAAAAATAAAAATATATAAGCTTAGTAACATTTAAAATAAACTTGCTATTACTAACTTTATTACCGCTATTAGTAAAAAATTAGTACTTAATTAAATAAAATAAATACGTATAACTAAAACCTAAAAATTAAGACTTAAAAGTAAAAAGCTCCTTATAATAAAAATTAAAACGATCTTTTAAGTAGTATTATAAAATAAAGTTACTAAATTAACTACTAAAAGCTCTAAAATCTTTATAATATTTAGTAGATAAACCCTATCCTCTTAATTAAATAGCTTATAGCTAAAAAATAAGTATAAATTATACTAATACCCCTATAACTCTAAATAGTACTATTAGAAACCTACTAAATACTATTGCCTATAGTTAGTACTAATAAATACTTATACTAATTAGACTACGCTACTTTTTTTTTTTAAAAAAAAAAAACTCTTTAAGTGCCTTAAATTTAATAAATTTATAGCTCTTTATAATATACTTTAGTAATAAAACTAGTTTTAAAAAATATATTATAAATAAAATAGTTTAATAAACTAAAATTCTCTAGCTCTATAATATACGTAGTTATTAATTATTAACTTATTATAAGTAGTAAATTAGAATAAAGTAATCGTATATATTTTATATAAAATTATAATACCTATACGCTTTTTAATAATACTACTTTTAATAATAGTAATAGTTTATATTTTATAAATACTAGGCCGATAACTGCTATTGTAATCTATTAGTTACTTTTTTAATTTTATTTTTATAAAACAGAGGTTATATTTATTTTTATTACTTTTTACTCCGCCTATATACATATATAAGTAGTATAGCGATTAATAATAGTTAATATTTTTATTTATAATTATATTTCCTTTCTTACCTATAATAATATAACGTAATAATTAAGTACGCTTTATATACCAGCCCAGTCTACGTACCGAACACACCTATATATATAGGCCCTCTTAAAACTTTTAAATATTAATTACCCTAGTATTTTTACCTATTAAAGGCTTTACTATTTATTACTTTTACTTTTTCGAAACCCCTTTTGGTCGCCTACACAGCCACCACAGCCACACCTTTTTGTTCGATTAATATACAAATATAATATACAAATATAAATATATATATATACTATTACTACCGCTTTTGCTTTTACCTTTACTATATTTCTTATATTAAAGAGTACCTGCCGTATTTATAAAATATTTATTTTATTTATTAACTCTACTATAAACTGTACGTTATATTTTTTTATTTTATTTTTTTTTTCCTATTAAAGCTGCTACTATTAATACTACTAACCTAATATTTATTACTTTAAGTGTTTCTCTAATTAATAGGACTATTATTTTGTCTATAGGACTGTACTTATAGTTAAATATAATTATAATTTTAGGATTTACCTTTTTTCTATTAGCTATTTTTAGATAAATAAGGTATTTATACTAATAAGTATCTACTAAAGTCGTGTCTTTATTATCCTTAAAATAAGATAATATAGTAGGAAGAGGTTAGGTACTAAATATTTTAAAATTAATTAAAATATATATTTTGTTATCGTTAGCGTTAATAGGCGGAGGAGTAGTATTAAGATCTTTAAAAAAAATATTTTAGTAAGTATTTTTCATTATTTAATAAACGTTTAGGTAGGACAGTTTAGTTATATTAACTATAAAAGAAGATAGAGAAGAAATATATATATAGTAGTAGCTACTATACCCTATATATCTCTTTTTTATAAATAAATATAGTATCTTTACTAATCTTTTTTACTTTTTTAACTTAACGTTTTTTTAGGGGGACGCGCTAAGCGTACTAGTATATTAGTAACTAGCGTAGCGCTATACTCTTTTTAGTATTATATTACTTAGTTTTTTTAATATATTAAGTATAAAGGTATATATATACTCCTTTTTTTTAAAAACCTCTTTTAGTTATCCTAAGCTACTACAGCCACACTATTTATTTAATTAGTATATAAATATATTTTAAATAATAAATTACTACTTATTTTAAAAAATTTTAAAAAAATTAATAGTATCTATACTATTAAAACTAAAATATAAACTTTGCGAATTTCTAGTATAGGAACCTAAGTAATTAAAAATACTATAAATAGCCTAAATAGAAATTTTATAAAAACTTTATATTAAAAAATATAGTTATTATAAAAGGCTTTTATCTAAATATAGTATTTAAAGCTTATTTATATAATAAAGAACTTTAGTATTTAGACTTAGATAATATACTACGTATAAAACTTTTAAAATAAAGTTTTATACTTATAACACTTATTTATAAGTATAATTTTATATTTATTAAATATAAGCCTCTATTCTTCTATTCTTTAATTTAGAACGTAATACTAATATATTAAAAGCTTTATTTATAGATAATATATCTACGTATTAATACTAAGAATATATAGCACTAAAAAGTAAAATATTTATATTAAAAAATTTTATATACCTTAGTCTATAGAGGGTAAAATATTTTTATTTAAAATACTAAATATATATATTATAAGTAATATTTCTTTATATACACGGCTTAGGTAATATTTAAAAAAAAAAAAAAGTTATTATAACTATACTAGCGTATTTTCTAAAGTCTCTTTAATATATCTAATAAAAAACTTAAAAAGTAGTAGATATTACTAGTTAAAAATAACTATAGTAAAAAGGTTTATATATAAAGCCTATAGGTAAAGTTACTTTTAAAACTTATAAAAATATTTTTAAGCGTTACTACGTAAGTATATACCTAGTATAAATTTAAAATTATAAATTTTTTTTAAAATAATAATATTACTACCTATGTATAGTATAAAAGATTACGATTTAAAAAATAAATAGAAAAGTTTAATATAAGTATTAAAATACTACCTCTTTATATATATATATATATATAAGCTAAACAACAGCGCTAAACGAGCTAGTTAAAAAATTATTAATAAGGCTATTACTATAAGACTTACTATAAATTTACTAGAAAAGCTTTAATTAAAAATTATAAAAGTAGTTATAGTATTTTATAATATTAGTCTAATAGTTTTTAAAAATATATAATTTTTAAATAAGGTTTTCTATAGCTAGTTAAAATAGTATTTCTATTATTATAAAATTAAACTTATAAAGTAATAAATAGAAGACCAGCGCTTAAATTAAAGTAATATATATATTTATATATTTTTCGACCTAGCCTTACCTGACTTTTTCGACACTAAGTATAAAGGCATATATATACTCCTCCTTTTTTAAAACCCCTTTTGGTCCCCCTAAGCCACTATAGCTATACTATTTATTTAATTAATATATAAATATAAAATATATATATATTTATATATTAATTAAATAAATAGTATAGCTATAGTGGCTCGGGGCGACTAAAAGAGGTTTTAAAAAAGGAGGAGTATGTGTATGCCTTTATACTTAATGTGTTAAAAAAGTCAGGTAAGGCTAGATCGAAAAAGGTATATATATTTATAATTATTATATATATTTACTGAATAGAAATCCCGCAGCTAAATATAATAAATATAAATTTAAAATAAAGGTATATACATACTCCTCCTTTTTTAAAATCCCTTTTAGTTGCCCCGAGCCACTATAGCCACACCATTTATTTAATTAGTATATAAATATATATATATTTAAAATATATTTATATATTTATATTTAATATTTAATTAGTTACGTAGCTTTTAATATCTAAAAAATATAAGTACTATTACTTAACTAGGTTATTATAACGCGTAATATTACGTATAATAAAATTCTTTTTTATAAATAAAAAGAAAATTAGTCTATCTCTTAAAAAAACGCAATAAAGCTTATAAATATTTTATATAGCATTAAGATTATAAATATAAATAAGGCGTTTAATAAAATTCTTAATATATAAGCCTATAACTCTAATAAACTAAAAATTAGTAAAAATATTACGTAATTTAAGTAATAGCTTAAAGGTACTTTAGTATAAGTTTTATTTTATTGTTTTAGCTAGTTAGTTAAATAAAGCCTTATATAAGCATTATATATATAAGCTGTTAGTATAGCTAGCTAATAGTGGTAAATCCGTATATTATATAATATAAATATTAGTTTAATCTCTTTTTAGCCTACTCTAAAGCCTAAAAAACTAAATAGTATAAATTTTAAAAAAGGCGAATACTCTAGTATTCTTTATAAAGTATATTTTAGTAAAAAAGTATAATAGTTTAAAATAAAAAGCCTATAAGATATTTAAGTAGGTAATAAAAGCTTATTTAATACTATTATTTACATTAATAATATAGAGCTTCTTTTATTAAGTAAAATAGTTAAAACCTTTACTTATAAAATATAAAAACTTATAAGAGACTATAGCCTAACTACTTAATAAAACTAAAGACAACGTAAATTAAATTCTAAAATTTTAATAAACAAAATAGTAAAAATAAAAACCTACTTAGTATTTATATACTATTATACCTTAACTAAAAAAGTAAACTATTATATAATATAAAACTTATAAGCACTTTATTTAATAATATAAAAAGTTCTCTTTAGTATAACTTTATAAATATATTTATTTTTAGTATAAATCTTATATAGAAAGAGCGTAAAAAGTTTATAATTATTAATATTATAATTTAAACTACTATATAGAATAGAGTCTTAAAAAAAATAATATTTTAAAATAAAATTTATACACACTGTAATAAACTTATAAAGAAATTAATAATATAAAAAATAATCTTTTTATATTTACTTAGCCCGTTCTTATATTAAACTATATAAAAAAAAATTATACTCTTTAAAAAGTAAATTTAGTAAGTAGTTACGCATTATAATAGTACTAAATATTTACTTTTACTTTAGTAAGTATTTACCTGTAAATTTAATTAGAATAGTTATTTTATAAAATATAAAATATATTTTATTATTAAAGACGATTTTTAGTAAAAAAAAGACGTCTTTATTAATATATATTATAATACTTACAGTACGCTCCTTTTATATAGCTATAGTAATTATAGTAAAATTTAACTTAAAAATTTTATAGCTTAATATAATTAGTACGTTCTTTAATATACTAATTAACCCCTTAAACATAGTATAGTATAAACTACTTAATAGCTATAAATAAAAAGGTAGTTATATAAAACTTAATTAAGTCTTATATAGCCTGCGCGACTTATTTATTATATAGTATAAAAAAAATTTTAATACTTTAGCTAAGCTTAGCCTTATCTAC
This sequence comes from Pleoardoris graminearum, assembly GCA_030770415.1. Classification (NCBI taxonomy): domain Eukaryota; kingdom Fungi; phylum Ascomycota; class Dothideomycetes; order Pleosporales; family Didymosphaeriaceae; genus Pleoardoris; species Pleoardoris graminearum. The sequence goes on from JASEKS010000159.1 coordinate 26,856, forward strand.
TTAAAAGAAAAGTCTTACTTATTCTTTAACGTAGATTATAAAATCTTTATACTTTTTTATATAGAGAATATCCTACTTCTATACTATAAAATTTGTTAATAAAAAGCTATTAAACTATATAATAAGCTTTTAAAAATATATAAAATAAAAAACGTAAAGCTGTAAAATAGTATTTTAAAATATAAGTAATTAAAAATTAAAGAAAGTAAATAATTATACTAATCTATAATTTATATATTAAAAAAATTTAAAAAACGTTTTAAATAACTAATTTAGTTTTTTTTTTACTAATACTTTTATTATTAAAAGAGCTAGTTAAGAATAAAGGAGAAGCGATAAAAACTAAAATTAAAATATATTAAGAGTATATTAGATTTATATTTTATACTACTATTATAATATAACTAAATATAGTATTTACCGTCTTAAAGCTTTTTTATTTTTTAACTAATTTATATAAAAAGTACTTTACTATAGTAAAATATATAATTATATTTTTTTTATAGATTTTATTATTAGGTAATTTAGTATAACGTATATAAGAGTCTGAAACTTATAATTTATTTAAATACTTTAGTTTTAGATAATTTAAAAAATAAACGATTTTTATATAACTATATTATTATATTATTTAGTAGAACAATTATTTAGAAAGCTGTAAAATAGGCTATTATTATTATATTAACTACTAAAGTAAAACTCCTTATACTTAAATATATAAATAAAAAAATAATACCTCTAAAGCAGTTTTTTAAAAAACTTATTCTAAATTTTAGAGTTACGTAGTATATATTCTATAAAAATTAATAAATTATTAGGCTAGTTATAGGTAAAAATAAGCGTATAACTATATATTTACGTTATATAAATATATAAAATATAATACTATACTAAAAATATTTAAAATTAAATTTTAAAATTAAATACCTTTAGATAAGTAATATACTAACTAATAGGTTAATAAAAACTCTTATAGCGTAATAATTCTAAATATATAAAAAATAATTAAATTTTAAAAATATAAAAAAAAAATTACAAAACTAAAATTAAAAAAAAAGTATAAACCTAAAATTAAAAAAACATTACAAAACTAAAATTAAAAATAAATATATAATAATAAAGTGTAAAGCGCTTTAAACTAAATATTAAATAGTTTATAGACTATTATTTATAATAAATAATATAATACTGTACTGCTTAGAAAAATTCTATAATAAAAAAGTAAAAAAAATAATAAAATAATAAAAATTATATAATCACCTAATAGAAAAGCTTAATAAATTATTAATTTTACTAACTTACTAAACTTTTAAATAGCTTAAGCGCAGCGTAAAGTAATTTTATTAAATATATTATTTATAGGATTACTATCTAAATTTTTACTTAGTTTAATTATCTATCTAATAGTAGTTTATACTTTATTAAAATATATATTTTATAAAATCTATATTAATAAAAATTAAAAAAATTAAATTAAAAAATTATACTTTTTTATTAGTGAGCTTTTTCTGCTTCTTACTATAAAGTAGCTTATAAAAAGACAGAAAGCGCTTAGTAATTTTTTAAATATAAATAAAATTATAATAGTAAGTATTTAATTTTTTTAAATTTTTTAAATTGAAATATTAGTATATATATTAGTTTATAGCTATATCTACTCTTATACGTCTAATAATAAAAGCTTAGCTTTTTAGTATTATAATAGCTTTTATTACTTTTACTAAATAGAGTACTACCTAAATAATAAAAATAAAATACTAAATATTATAATACTATAATATATTAGTAATATTAAGTTATATATATATTATATAATAGTTCTAAAACTCTTTTAATTTCAATATAAAAAAATAAATAAAGTTTTAAAAAACTATAAACTATAAAACTTAAAATATTATTTACTAATAATATCCTAATCTCTACGCTATAATAAAGTTTAAAAAATAAATAATTTACTATTTTTATTTTCTCTAAACTCTTTAAATTCGCTATTAGTTTTTTAAAAGTATAACCTATTTTTTAAACCTAACTTAATAGAGTTTAAAAAAGCAAAATTAAAAAGAGCATAAATAGCGCTTTACGCCTAAAAAAACTAAATAAAACAAATAGGCTTAAAAAAATTAATAATTTTAAAAGTTTATTTAATTTTTTTTTAGTATGAAGCTTTCCGTAAGGTATTTAAGCGCGTAATAGTTAGCTAATAAATAATTATTATAAAGCACGATATAAGTATAAAACTAATAAATTTATTAAAATTACTAACTAGTAGTAAGAGAAAAATATTTTTTAAAAGTTAAGAAAACTATAAATCTTTTTAAACTAGAGAAGTAGGCAGATTATTTAAAAATAAAAATATAAATAGATTTTTCTAAGCTTATAATAAGTACGTATCTTTTTATAAATAAAATATAAAATCTTTTAAATATTAAAATATAAGAATTTCTAGCTAGAGTATAAAAATTTTAATTAAGACTAAATAGTGTTATTACTCTACTTAGCTACCTATTATTTATATATCTAATAATAGAATTATTTTTTTACCTACTTCTTACAAAGCGTAACTACAGATTTAAAAAAATAAAATATAAAGCTAAAAACTATAAAATAGAATTTTATTAGCTTTTTACTAACTTAAGTATATTTAAGATATCTAAAATACTAAGCCCTCTTAATTAAATTTAAATAGTTAAAATAATTAGTATAATAAAAATTAAAAATAGTTTTTTTAAAACTATTAAAAAAAATTAGTAGAGTTTTTAAAACAAATATTAAAAATTAGAAATCTAGAAAAATTCTAAAAAGTAAAAATTAAAAACAGTATTATAGTTTACTATAGTAATAGTAATACTAATATAAATAATTAACTTATAGTATTTATAATAATTAATAAAGCTTAAGAAGCTATTAAGAAAAAAAAGACTAAAAGAAGAGCTATAATAAAAGATAGACGGTATTAGACTAGGAAATTTAAAATACTAAGCTTTTCTTAAAACTTTAATAACTTTAGTAATACTAGTCCTAATTAGGTAATGTTTTAATTAGATTAAAATTTTAGAGTAACTAAGCTAAATAAGCTAATAATTAGCTAATTAGGCCTAGTATTACTATAGTTTTTTTTTTTTTTTTTTTTTATTAAAATAAGCCTTTTATATTAAGGCTACCTAACTATTTAAGGAAAGTATTTTATTTTTTAAATAAACTAGATCCGGCTTTTTAATCTTTTAACTAGATTATTATACTAAATAGTTATACTAAACTACTAATTTATTAACTAATTAGGACTAGTTTACTATACTAGGTCTATTTAGGTAAAAATTTTTATCTTATTTAACTTTAGATAGTAATTTTAGCCTAAAATTTTATTTATACTTTTAGATATAAGGTATTTTATATAGGGATTTTAGCTTTCTATAACTTTATATTAATTTTTTAATAGTACCCTGTACTTTTAAAAGCTCTACTTTTTTAATTAGTAAAGTAGGCGTATTTAAAGAATACTATAATAAGAAAAGAAATTAAACCTCTAATATATAAATAACGTTAATATTTAATAAACCTATATATTTTTAGGCACTTACCCACTGTGCCACCCCACTATTACTAAAGTTATTCAAGGTTAAAGAAAAGTGGGTTAACCTATTTAACTAGCCTAGACGGTATAAAAGCGTATAAAAGTAATAATAAAATATAAAAAAAAAGTAAAAATTCTGTTAAAAATGTTAGTAAGAAGATTATATATATACTATTTACGTTACTAAACGCTAGTACACCTACTATAATTAGTTTTTTATTTTAAAGCTTTATTACCTAGTAACGCCATCCGCAAAAAGATTTATTTAAAAAAGTTTTTTTTAAAATTAATTTTACAGCTACTATAAGTTTAAAATAATTAATTTTAAACTACTTAAATAGTTAAACTATTTTATATATATTTATATATATATTTGTATATTAATCGAATAAAAGGGTGTGGCTGTGGTGGCTGTATAGGCGACTAAAAGGGGTTTCGAAAAAGGAGGAGTATGTACATGCCTTTATAAAACTATTTTAATTAGCTTAATTAGGGAGTATATTATAAAAAGATACTTTAGAGTTTATTTTACTAGCTTATAAAACTGTTTAAAATAAAAGTTTATTTCTCTTTTATATATATATAATACGGCTCTTTAGTGCTCTCTCTTATAAAAGTAGTCCTAATTCTTTAATTTTGGAAACTAGTAATTTTTAGCTTATTTTTCCTCTACAATTAGCTTACTAATTAATAACTTATATAATTTTTAAAAAAGTAACTTTTTATTTACTCTTTTTTTTTTTATTTTGTAAAAGGTATTTAGTATATTAATTTTTTAATATTATTTAAAATATTTTATAAATAGCTATAGTACGATATATTAAAAATATTATATTTTATTTAATAGCTTAGGACGTACACCATATCTAAGTTTCTATTAATAATATTAACTAGTATTATTAGAGAGGTATTAGTATAGAGATAGTATTTTAATAAAATTTTTATACCTTTTTAATTTATTAAGTAAAAAGGTATACACATACTCCTCTTTTTTTAAAATTCTTTTTAGTTGCCCTAAGCTACTACAGCTACACTATTTATTTAATTAGTATATAAATATTTATATAAAATTTTAATAATAGTAAATAACTTATATTTATATATAAATTAAAGTATAAAGGTATACACATACTCCTCCTTTTTTAAAATCCCTTTTAGTCGCCTACACAGCCACCACAGTCACACCCTTTTATTTAATTAATATATAAATATAAATATATTAATTAAATAAATAGTATAGCTATAGTAGCTTAAGGCAACTAAAAACGATTTTAAAAAAGAAGAAGTATATATATATCTTTATATTTATAATAATATTTATAATATACTCTATGGGCGAGTTAGTTAGATATATAAATTATAGACTAATAATTACTATAGTAACCTATTAGTTACTTTTTTAATTTTATGTTTATATAATAGAGGTTATATATATTTTTATTACTTTTTATTTTATTTACATATATAGGTAAAATAGTATTTAATAATAATTAATTTTTTTATTATTAATTAAAATCTTTTTCTATTTATAAAAATAGTTCACTATAGTACTAAGTATACTTACCTGCCTATCTAGTTTATATACTAAAATAATTATATATAGGCCCTTCTAAAACTTTTAAGTATTAATTAGTATTTTCTTAAAATATTTTTATTTATTCTACTAGTATATTTAGTGGTACTCTATATAGTTATACTATAGTTTTTAGGTTATATATCTTTATTATAAATACTATATTAATATACTATTTTTTTATAACTAGTATAGTACTACTATTTTTTTATTATAATTAGTTTTACTACTTTTATTTTTACTATTTTTATATTTATTCTTATTACTATCGCCTTTATTTTTATATAAGCTAATAATACTAATTTTAGATTTTTAAATTTTATTACTTTTATTATTATTAGTATTATAATTATATCTATTTTATTACTATCTATGTTTATTATTATTTATTTTATTATTTAGGAATTTCTAATATTAATAAATACTAATTTTAAAAAACTTAGTAATTACGTTATATATAATATTTTATATAGTAGTACTAAAAAGGATTTCTTATTAGTTATTTAATAAATAAAATATAGTAAGAATAGCTTATATATTTAAAATTATATAAAAAGTAATATAGATAAATATAGTATCTATTAAAATAAAAAAATAAAAAAATTTGACAAATAATATTTATATAAATATTTTTTTTATATAATAAATATTTAGCTACACTATAAATAAAAATAGAAAAGAAATATATAAATAGTAATAATTCCTACTACTTATTTTTTTTTAAATATAGTAATAAAGGCATGCACATACTCCTCCTTTTTTGAAACCCCTTTTGGTCGCCCCGAGCCACCACAGCTACACTATTTGTTCGATTAGTATACTAATATATTAAATATAGTATTTATACTAGACTTTTTATATTAAACTTTTTTAATTTAATATTTTTTTTAAAATGGCACGCTAAGTCCTAACTTTACTAGTATATTAATATAATTTAGTGTAATACTATATTTTATTTAATCTAGTTTTACTTAACTTTTTTAATATATTAAGTATAAAGATATATATATACTTATCTTTTTTTAAAACCTTTTTTAGTTACTTTAAGCTACTATAGTTATACTATTTATTTATTTAATATATAAATATAAGTTATTTACTTTTATTAAAATCTTATATATATATTTATATACTAATTAAATAAATAGTATAGCTGTAGTAGCTTAAGGTAACTAAAAGAAATTTTTTTAAAAAAAGAGTGGATATATATACCTTTATACTTAATATATTAAAAAAGTTAAGTAAAACTAAATTAAATAAAATATAGCACTATACTAAATTATATTAATATACTACTATATTTAGTATTTAGCGTACTCCTCTAAAAAAATATTAAATTAAAAAAATCTAATATAAAAAGTCTAGTATAGATACTATATTTAGAAAATATATAAGTAGTAGTAAGTACTACTATTTATATTTTTTTCTCTATTTTTATTAATAGTATAGCTAAACGTTTATTAAGTAAAAAAAATATTTAGAAAATATTTTTTTTTTAAATATTATACGTTTCTAGATTAATTTAAACGTAATTTTAAATATATAAGCTATTCTTACTACATTTTACTTATAGAGTAATTAATAAGAAATCCTTTTTAATACTACTAACTATATTACTATATATAACGTAATTGCTAAGTGTTTAAAATTAGTATTTATTAATATTAGAAAATACTATATAATAAAATAGATAGTAATAAAATAAATAGTAATAGAGTAAATAATAATAAAATAAATAGTAAGGCGGCACCCTACGCATCTCTCCTCCGAAGAACAAGTGTCTATACCAGACTTTTTAAACCAGACTTTTTGACTTTTTCGACTCAACGTTTTTTGGGGGGGCACGCCAAGCGCGCTAGTACGCTAGCGCGAGGCGCTATTCCTTTTTCGACCTAGCCTTACCTAACTTTTTCGACACATTAAGTATAAAGGTATACATATACTCCTCCTTTTTTGAAACCCCTTTTAGTCGCCTATATAGCCACTACAGCCACACCCTTTTGTTCAATTAATATACAAATATATAATATAATAAATAGTAAGAAAATAAATAGTAATAATATAAATAGTAATAAAATAAATAATAATAAAATAAATAGTAATAAAATAGATAGTAATAAAATAAATAGTAATAAAATAAAGAGTATTAAAATAGATAGTAATAAAATAAATAAAATTATAATACTAATAGTAATAAAAGTAATAAAATTTAAAAATTTAAAGTTAATAATACTAGTCTATATAAAAAAAAAGTAACGGTAGTAAAGATAAATATAAAAATAGTAAAAATAAAAGTAATAAAAATAATAGTAATAATAATATATATATTTATATACTAATTAAATAAATAGTGTAGCTATAATAGCTCGGGGGAACTAAAAGGGATTTTAAAAAAAGAGGAGTATATATATGCCTTTATTAGTAATAATAAAAATAGTAAAACTATATTAGTTATTAAAAAAAATAATATATTAATATAACGTTTATAATAAAAATATATAGCGTAAAAAGTATAGTATAACTAGATAAAGTACTACTAGACATACTAGTAGTAAAAATAAAAACGTTTTAAAAAAATACTAATTAATATTTAAAAGTTTTAAAGGGGCCTACATAAAATTATTTTAATATATAGACTAAATAGGCGGGTAGGCGTACTTAGTATTATAATTAACTATTTTTATAAATAAAAAAGATTTATAATTATAAATAAAAAAAATTAATTATTATTAAATATTATATTTATATACTAATTAAACAAATAGTGTAGCTGTAATAGCTCGGAGCGACCTAAAGGGGTTTTAAAAAAGGAGGAGTATATATATACCTTTATTATTAAATACTATACTATCTATATATATAAGTAAAATAAAAAGTAATAAAAATAAATATAACCTCTACTTTATAAACATAAAATTAAAAAAGTAATTAATAGGTTTCTATAGTAGTTATTAGTCTATAATTTATTTATATAGCTAACTCGCCTATAAAGTATATTATATATATTATTATAAATATAAAGATATATATATACTCCTTCTTTTTTAAAATCTTTTTTAGTTACTCTAAACTACTATAGCTATACTACTTTATTTAAATAATATATAAATAAATATATATATATATATAAATTAAATTAAATTATTAAATATTATATAATAAATACTATTAACGCTTTAATATCTATTTATATAATATTAAATAATTTAAAATATATAGTCTAAATTAAAGGGGCTAAGACTTTAAAGTAATTTTTTTTATTTTTATAAATCTATTCTATTATATTTTAAATATTCGTACTATACTACTACTACACCTATTTTCTAATACTAAAGGTAAATTTTAAAAAGCCCTTTTTACTAAAGTGATACAGCATGCACTAAAATGTTCGTAATGACGAACGGGGATGGCATATAAAGAAGACAAGGCGACGCATGAGGGTGTTGTCGTCGTCATCGGAACTTCGTTCAACCGACTAGCGCCTCACGTGCACCCGCGTCTGCTTGGCAGGCGCGACTGTGAATTGCGCTTCGCCTTCCACCACTGGAACCCTCACGCACGCGATTGCCGTGATTATGTGACACACAATATTCAATGTTACCCGCGAGAGAATCGAACGCTGCCGAGCACGTCCCATCTGGCACCATCCACCGGCCGTCCTCCTTCCCCACCCCGCTCTTCCTCTTCCGCTCGCGAGACCATGCGTGCCAAAGCTACCCCGAGGAAGAGCACTGCCAAACCGAAGGCAGACTCTTCCAAAAAGAAGATTGACGTAACACAAACAACGCTTGTGCCGACCGACTGGGGCAAGAAGGCGCCCGCGAACAGTGCACGTCTCAAACCCAAAGCTACGCCCAACGGCAACATCATGACCTTCTTCAAGAAAGCAGAGGAGCAGAACAGCGGGATATTTTTGCCAGGTCGTGCCGCCGACACATCAATTGTACTCAGCGACGATGGCGACGTTGCAGGCGGATGGAGCGACGAGACTCCGAATAGCATGGAGATGGACAGTAGCGCGCAAAGATATAACGAGAGCGCCGGCAGCATCAAGAAGCAGAAGCTGAGCGAAGAGCCGCCAGTGCCTGCATGTTCACCACCCCCTCCAGATACGAATGAGACAGCGACAAAAGCTCCGCCGGCGGATACTGTTCAGACGAGCCTACAGGCTCGCAAGAAGTCGGGTCCATTCGCCGACGACTCCGAATCGGAGGCGGAAGACGAAGGGCCATTTTTCAGCAGAGGTACGATCACTAGAAAAGCAACGATTGAACACGACGAGCATTCTGAACCGTTCGAGCATCTGGCTCCTGCAGGTAGCGCCGTACCACCCGTTACCTCCGCCCCGCCGCCGCTCCAATCCGAGGAAACGTCTCAGATTGGTTTGGAGGACTTTGACGAGTTTGAAGGCTTGGAAGATGAAGATCTACTTGAGGGCGAAGAGTTTGACGAGCGGCGATGGATGCAAGAACAGCAAAGGTTGGAGATGGCAGAAGCAGGCTTCGGGGGCGACCCAGAAGGTTTCGAACCGCTCCCATTGTTTCCAGCGGATACAAGCACTGATGGCGCCAACATGGACAGTGATGCACCCTCGTGTCCATTGTGCAGTGCGCATTTGGCGAGCCTGTCAGAACAAGAGGTCTCCCAGCATGTAAATGGTTGCTTAGATGGAAACCCAATACCGCTGCCCCATCTAAAAGAGCCCCCGAAGGAGACAACGCCGACGGTGACGAAACCCAACGTGTTCAAGCGTCCGCCGCGACCCGGACAAAAAAACCCGTTCCAGCTTGGGGATACAGGTGGTGCTTCTAAATCGGCATTCGCCAAATTAATGTCTGGCCATGCCGAGGATGCTGCGTGGGCGACTGCTGCTGATGCAGAAAAGGCAGCGAGGGGCAAGCCGTCGTATCAGCGTACTTGTCCTTTCTACAAGATTCTTCCAGGCTTCTACATCTGCGTAGATGCATTCCGTTATGGCGCCGTCAAGGGACAGAATGCCTACTTCCTTAGCCATTTCCACAGCGACCATTACATCGGACTGACTGCATCATGGAGTCACGGGCCGATATATTGTAGTAAAGTGACAGGCAATCTCGTTCGACAGCAATTACGCGTCGATCCGAAATGGGTGGTCGATCTCGATTTCGAAAAGAAGACCGAAGTCCCAGGCACCGAAGGCGTTCACGTCACGATGATAGCAGCTAACCACTGTCCTGGCAGCTCGCTGTTCCTCTTCGAGAAGGAGGCCGGAAAAGGAAAGAATCCGAAAGTTCAGCGTGTACTTCATTGTGGCGATTTCAGAGCTTGCCAAGCTCATCTTGAGCACCCACTGTTAAGACCTGAGGTGGTCGATGTCGTGAGCGGAAAGAGTAGGCAGCAGAAGCTGGACGTTTGCTATCTTGACACTACCTACCTCAATCCAAAGTACTCTTTCCCTCCGCAGCAACAGGTGATCCAAGCGTGCGCCGACATGTGTGTGAGCTTGAACAAGGAGAAGATCGACGAAAGCGACGGCTGGGAACAGATGAAGAAGGGGCGCGCCGGTGAGGGCATGGTCAGGTTCATGCAGAGGGCTGCAGACGCCGGGATAGAAGCCAACAGCGACGAACCCACTGAGACGAGTCCTACAAAGATCAGGATAAACAAGCCTCGCGGCAAACTACTTGTTGTGGTTGGGACATACAGCATCGGCAAAGAGCGCATATGCATCGGCATAGCTAAAGCACTCGGCAGCAGAATCTATGCTCCAGCAAGCAAGAAACGTATCTGCGCCGCGCTGGAAGACCCTGAGCTCAACGCCCTTCTTACCCCAGACCCTCGCGAAGCCCAGGTCCACATGACACCTCTGTTCGAGATCCGCGCCGAGACGCTGGACGACTATCTCCGCGACTACAGTGACTGTTTCTGCCGTGCAGTCGGCTTCCGTCCCTCCGGCTGGAACTACCGACCGCCCAAGGACCGCTTCACGGAATCTCCCTCTGTGCAAACCGTTCTCTACTCGCAGAACTGGAAGAACCAGTTCTCCATGCGCGATCTGACCCAGCAGCGCGGTAGCACTAATCGAGCGAAGTGCTTTGGTGTTCCGTACAGTGAGCACAGCAGCTTCAGGGAGCTAACGATGTTCTGCTGCGCGTTGCGAATAGACAAGATCATCCCTACGGTGAATGTGGGCAGTGCCAAGTCGAGGGAGAAGATGAAAGCATGGTGCGATAAGTGGGCGGCGGAGAAGAAGAAAAACGGGTTATTCAAGCTGGATAAAGATAGTAGTGGGTGGTAGAGCTCCAATAAAATACCCCCTTGCATTTACTAAAAAGCTTTTGCCATAATCTATGTGTTATTATTTGTGCTGGTTGTCGCATGATCTATTCCGGTCTTTCCCGACGATAAAGGAGAAGCCGTTTACTGAAGAGTAGCCTTCAGCAAGCGGCGTTTCGGCTAACGTATTACCTATCTTAATGCAACTCGAGCCACAACATAGTAATGGACACGGCCTGAGTACATACCGTTTTAACAGTGACTATCATGGTCAGCGTGCCCTCGTGTATCTGAAAATGGAACGGATTCGCGTAGCTGTTAGTTGAATAACACTTGGGTTGTACAATGACCGGGGGCTAGGCCGTAAGTGGTTAGTACGCTCACTACTCCACTTCTTCTCCCTTCCAAACCTATCCGAAACTGCCAGGTGCATTTCCAGACGTTCCGCTACTTGTCAAGTTCTTGGAACGCATCACCGAAACGCTCACTCGCAAGCGCGATGCTGCCTCGCTGCCTACGAATACGAGGACATGGGTAGGGGGTCTGGAATCCACGACTTCTAGCCAACAGGATCTGTTCCTTTCGAAAATCCACCATACTCAACTTGTAGAGCGAAGGGGATTTTGTGATGTAGATTCCTGTAGGCCCACGTTCAGCCAAGGTAGGCTCGCTCTGTTGCGCGTTTCACCCCTTCCGTCCACTCTAGAAGAAATGCTAAGCCTCAAAAACAGCTGTCAACCGCTGCCTAACTCATTCATAGCGCTTTTCCAAGAAAACGAGGCCAAGGACAAAATACCCGGCCATGCTTGGTGCATCCGAGCATTAGTCTATGTCATGGATTTGTTATCGCGACCGAAATGATTCGCTTAAGGGAGCCGCTACAGGCAAGTGTCGCGTGCTTGTGGGCATCGCTTTGGGTCGTCTTTTCCGTTTATCGTTGTATATAAGTGGAGGTGTCTCAGCTGGAAGGATACCAGCGCGGCGCGCATTCAGTTGAAACCGTCTCTATTTCATCGCTCCTTTCGTTCTCTTCTTGCCATCCTCTTATTCGATTCTTGCGGCCGGTTCGCTCTTTTGACCCAGATCCAAATCTGAGTACCGTGTATTTCCCCGAAATACCCATTACACACGCCGACAATACATCGTAACACTCCTTCTTTGATATCGATCTTCGCCACAGTCATGAGGGCCTTCCACATCACTGTAGCCACATGGCTACTTACCGGATCCCAGTACGCCAGTGCTGTACCAACCACCGAGCTCCTTTACGTCCTACAGAGCAACGGAGTCCAGAACGTGAACGCGAGAGAACTTTCGACTCTCCACCAGAGTGTAGCTAGTGGAGTTAGTGGAGTCGGCAACAATGTGGCGGCACGGCAAGAGGATGATGCAGAAGAGGGACAAGATTACAGGGAGGAACGGAGTGAGGATCCAGCTAGCGAGTCCAGCCAAGACGACGGAGAAGATTCAGCCAGCAAATCAAGTCAGGACGATGCGGAGGATTCAGTCAGCGAGTCTAGTGAAGCCCAGGATGGCGAACGGGAAGTCAGTACGTTTCTTTCTTAAAATTATTGGATATCTCGAAGCTAACGTAGCGACAGATGAGACTGGTCAGCCTGCAAAAGGGGGTGAGACCGCTACTAGCGAAGATAAAAACCTGACATTTACACGACTTGGCGCTATCTTATACTCAACTTTACCTTTACCGCCTTAAATCTTTCAAATATACCTCCGCTTTTTGGAAACACTTCGAAGTCTGTCCTATATTGTAGGTGGTCATTCTCAAGTGACGAAGGATAAGTCGCCGCCGCGGCAGCGGAACATGTATAGCGGCCAGCACCTCTATAGTACTAGGACAAAGCTTTTAGTACCATGGCTTGCCCCGGGACAGGCAATAGAACGGCGGAGCATACTGATACTTTTTGCCTAAGGACTGTGGCCTGCCGCTAGTGACTTCGGTTCCGACATTGTGTGAGAGGAGGTATAGAGTGGGGATAGCTAGACTCACGCGAGGAAATACTTGTCTTAATAGGGCTTATGTGTCGCACGGGTGCACCCTGTGCGACTGTGCGGGCCGCTGCGGCATAGGCTGACGCCTCATTAATGCTGTGGGACACTGGACTGATTTCATCTTGTGCAGTCTTATAACATCTTTTCCTTGTTTCCCCGTTTTGCACTAACTTTATTGCTCGGTCGCGTTGATATACTTTACACTCAATGCACTTCTAATTTCGGGCATTATATGTGCCGCCCATTACTAGTCCCACACATTTCAATACGCGGAGATCATCTCAGGTCACAGTTAAGCAGATCGAGTAATGGGTATTGAACTTTCAAATCTTCTATTAATATATTAGTTCGAGTGATCAGCTCGAGAATGGACCGTGCTTGCCCCGCGGCCGCCGGCGAAGAAAAGATCTAGTAATGAGTGACAATGGCTCCTTGTTGCCATGCAGTCTGGTATCCCGCTGTAGTCGTAAATGCCCGAATTTCCGGGGCAGTCCCTCTATCCCATGCGCATCCGTAATCGATTTTGAATCCCTCGAAAAAAAAAGTCGCAAAACGCCGTAACTATGCAGCTATGCTACATGATTAACTCCTTCGGCCGAAAAAGAAAAAGGATCCCCGGTACTGTCCAGGTTTATAGGAAAAGCATGGCGATGGCGGCAGCGGAGAGAGCACCGAAGCTCATGCCAATAGTGCTGGCGGAGGAGCCGTCAGTATGGCCGCTGGGGGTGGGAGTAGGCGAGTTGCCAGAGTTGGAGGGCTTGGTGCTGTTGCCGCCAGCTGAGGACCCACCGGTGGGAGCGGCTACCGCAGGGGCAGAGGTAGAAACAACGGCGAAGGTAGTAGGTTGAGCGGTGGGAACGTCACCAGAGCTGACGCAGAGAATGGCCTTCTCCTGCACGGGGTTGGTAGCAATCTGGGCCTCCTTGTCGACGGTGAACTCTGCGGAACCCTTCTCCTTGCCTTCGGCGTCCTTGTAGGCCTGGCACTTGACAGCCTTGCGATCGACACCATCAGCGGAGACGATCTTGAGACCGCAGACTGAAGGAAGGTCGACAGCGGTCAGCTTGTCGACCTCTACATCGAAGGATGCAAGGGAAGTGGCGTTGGCCTGGAGGCATGCCGTCTGCTGGATCTTGACGGTGGCGGCGTAGGAGGTGGCGGCGAGCGCAGCGACAGTAGCGAAAGTGAAGCCCTTCATTGTGATGGTGTTGTGTGGAAGATTTAGGAGTTGAGGTGTTGGGGTGTTGGTTCCGAAAGAGGAAGTGCAAGATGAGATGCGGACCTTGAAGGAGCTAAGGATATAGGCGAAATCGACTAGAGAACTCGGCTAAAAAGCAACAGCGAATGCTCTGAAAACCCGAAGCTGGAGTGAATGTGTGTTGTTGTTGTTGTGCGATGATGTTTTCAGCTGCGATATCTTCATTCTTTATATGCTCTGCCAACCGCTACATTCGCCGCAAAGCATGCCAGAAATAGCAGCAGCAGGATTAGCGGCACGGTTCCACTGCTCCACACACTGCAACCGCGCCATTCCCTTTGAGTGTGCCCGAATCGGGTCGCGAGCGGCAGTGAAACAAAAGAGGTTGGCTTCAAAAGGGGCGCAAAGGTCCTTGGCGATCCAATCACGCGACTGCACTGTCAGCGTCGGGCGTTCAACCCCCGCCTCAACCCCCGCCACGAGGAATGCTATGCTACAGCGTGCCCGGGATCATGCATCTTCGGGAACAATTGCCATGAATGCCTGCTCGCGAACGACGCCAGAGAGTAAGCTTGTGCCTCTTTTACGCCGACTGTATGAGCCGCATTGAGGGTCGGGCTTTATTGGGATGAGCGGCGCGGTCGTAGGCGTGTCAGCAATTAATTGTTTGCTGAATCCCCCGTTCCTTCGAAACCTTCCTGCACAACGGTCGCCGAGCGAGCAACGACAAGCCAATTGTCGTTCACGTGGGTCTATCGGCTAACAGGACTTCTATGCTACCTCGTTCATCCTTGAATTTCGAAATGAGCTGCACGTTGACTCAAATTCGTGATTGATCAACGTTTCCATGGAAAAACCAGAGTGAAGGGCGTTCTGCCTTGGTCCAAGGGCTGCAAGGATTCACTCTCATGCACATCCTCATACAGTCCGGGATTCACAGTCGATCTTCCCAACACGAGGAATGCACACAACTTGGATCCCGTGCCACTCGTGTGCACTCACAACATCATGGCCCCACGACAGCCCACTTCCTACCACACAAGGGCTATGAACATGCACATCAGCCTCACCGGGAGCAGATCCACCTTGCATTGTCTTACTGTGCGCTCAAACGAGCATAGCCTACGCTCGTCTACGCCCCGTGCACAGCCCTGCCGAGAAAGTGAAAGCTTCTGGGCCCCCAACAACGCGCATCACTTTTAGGCTTCCCACTATTAATGCATGTCGCTTTTTCGCGACTACAAATTCTGTGTACGCACGAAAACCCCGCTAATCTTAGGTGGCCATACGATGCAGCTGCAATTGTTGTCTGTCACTGTTGGCGAGCTGTTTTATGCTGGTATGCTCTCGTTCTTCGTATATACCTTACGTTACATGATGGACGTCTATATTACCTGATAACATCTTAGTCCGATCATCTACACGCATAGACGAGAAACCTTCCACCGTCACATGCACGGAAACCCTCGAAACCTTCCAGCGTGCTGACGTTGGATGCAAGGTCCAGGAGAATCATTAAACCTTTCATACGTTTGATTGGTTGGTTTCCTTAAATTAGGAAGCAGTCAACACTTCATTCAACTACTTTCCTGCATTGCTCTGCTTTACCATTTCTTCGAATACATTCTAAGAGCCCTCTTTCGGCGGTCGCAGACCCAAACGCACAGCGTAGCACTCGTAGCCGCGCGACGTCACTGGCAGCAACAACGTGAGACTGCCAAGCTCCTGTCACTGTGTTAGACAGTTGCCCGTTAAGGTAAGAAAATTACAGTGAAGCTTTGACTAAGTCTTGGAAGGGTGTCCGTCCCGTTCCTTGGTCTCAGTCTTGTTGCCGCTGGGCAATCTGCGCCTTCTCACTTCGTAACTCGCCTGTTGCAATTGAACGCGCCTTCCACATCTCAACTTCTGCACACTGCACACATGTGCCCTTCTTGTACACAATGAGGACATATACCGGGTGGTCATAGCCCGAGTACGTTTTACTTTTTTCTTATCTCAGAGGTTTGGCGCTGCTCGATGACAACGCGTGAACAGATCCACAGTAGCGAAGGTTTAGATTAGTCGGGATGAGATCTGCCAAGAGTTGCTGAAATCGATGGAGAACGCAATATACTCAATATAGCAGGTTGGACTCTCTTCAGGCGGGGGTGAATTCTGTGGCATTACTGTATTAACCGCTCTTTAATACTCAGCTATTGTATTACATTATTAAGATTACGTATGATTATATATAAAGCTAATAAAGGTATACACATACTCCTCCTTTTTTAAAACCCCTTTTGGTCGCCCCGAGCCACCACAGCCACACTATTTGTTCGATTAGTATATAAATATATATATATAAAGCTGATAATGTAATTTAATATTATTTCTATTTTAATTGTATTAAATTTTATAATTAATTATTATTTATACTTTTAATTTTTTTAAAAGTATTTCTATTTCTAATATTAAAGCTATTTTATTTTTTTATTATTATTTTAAGTACTATATTTTACTTTTTTATATAGTAATTATATAAAAAAGTTTATATTATATACTATATAGATA
Organism: Pleoardoris graminearum; assembly: GCA_030770415.1. NCBI lineage: Eukaryota > Fungi > Ascomycota > Dothideomycetes > Pleosporales > Didymosphaeriaceae > Pleoardoris > Pleoardoris graminearum. The sequence continues at coordinate 44,013 of JASEKS010000159.1, forward strand.
TATTACCTATATAAATAAATTATTTACCTATATTAAAACTCTACTAAAACTAATTCTATATATATAAAAAGAGGTAAAGTATAGTATTAAAATACTACTCTAAAAATATTATAAGCTAATATAAGTTATTTTTTAAAATATAACTACCTCTATTATAGTATAAAATAGTCTATTTTAGTTTATTAAAATATAAAATTAGTTTAAATATTATTTATAATTTAATTATATATTTCTAATATATTTATATATTATATTTAATTTTATTATACTATCAAAAATACTTTTAAAATAGTTTACCTATATAGGTGCTAATTATTTTTTTTTTAAAAAAAATAAGTCTTTTATATTAAGGCTACCTAACTATTTAAGAAAGTGTTTTATTTTTTAAATAAACTAAAATCGGCTCTGTAAATTCTAACTATAGAAGAAAAATAAGCTAGAAATTACTAGATTCTAAAATTAAAGAATTAGGACTACTTTAATAAAAAAAAGTACTAAAGAGCTATATTATATATATATATATATAAAATAAATCCTTTATTCTAAAAACTTTTATAAATAAATAATATAAACTCTAAAGTATTATTCTGTGATATACCCTCTAGTTAAGCTAGTAAAAATAGTTTAACTATTTAAGTAGTTTAAAATTAATTCTTTTAAACTTATAGCTACTATAAGATTAATTTTAAAAAAAAGTTTTTTTAAATAAACTTTTAGCGGGTAGCGTTACTAAGTAATAAAGATTTAAAATAGAAAACTAATTATAGTAGGCGCGCTAGCGTTTAGTAATATAAATAGTATTTATATAATTTTTTTATTAATTTTTTTTAAAATAATTTTTACCTTTTTTTTTTTAATTATTTTTACGTACTCTCGTACCGTCCGTTTTTTATTATAATTTTTTACTTAGTCTTTTTTTTTAAATAGTATCTTAAACTCCCTAATTATTATAAGTATTATAAATTAATTATTTATATTACTATTACTATAGCTATAATAAGCTGTAATATATTTTTTAATTTTTACTTTTTAGAATTTTTCTAGATTTTTACATTTTAATTTCTTCTCTTAAAAGCTATACTAATTTTTATTTAATAAATAAAAGCGAGGTTTTCTAATTCCTATTTTAATATAATAGTTAATAGTTTAAATATAGTTAAAAACGCTTAGTATTTTAAATATTATAAGTATACTAAAGTTAGTAAGAAGCTCATAAGGCCTAGTTTATTAGTTTTTAGCTTTTTACTTAGTATTATTCTTTAGCCTATAATTACACTTTATAAGAAGTAAGTAAAAAAGAAATAAAATAAGCGTTATAAAGCGCGCTAATAATAGGTAGTTTAGTAAACCTAAAACGCTATTTAGCCTTAATTAAAAATGTTTATAATTTAGCTAAAAACTTTTATATTATAATATTTAAAAGCTTCTCTACTTCTTTTATAAGATAATATATTATTACTATATAAAGGCATGCACATACTCCTCCTTTTTTGAAACCCCTTTTGGTCGCCCCGAGCCACCACAGCCACACTATTTGTTTGATTAGTATACAAATATATATATTATTACTATAAACTAAATAAGAATATTCTATATTTTTAATATAAGTAAATCTATCTATATTTTTTAATTAAAAAGTTTTATAAATTTTCTAAGCTCTAAAAGATATTATTCCTTTACTATTATAAGCTTATAAAAATTATTTGAAGTCTCTACCTTATAAAGGTCTACCCGCTTTTTTAGTTTTTATTATAAAAAAAATTATTGCTTTTATAATTTTTAAAAAATATTTTCTCTAATCTACTAAATAGTAATTTTAATAAGCCTACTAGATTTAGTAATTTTAATAATCCTCTTAGTTTTACGCCTATATTACGCTTTATAATAACTATTTATTAACTAGCCTTTAAGTATCTAAATACTATTTGAAAAGTTTAATACTAATAAAAAATTTAGTAGACTTTTAAAATTATTAATTTTATCTAGCTTATCTTATATATTTAATTTTTTTTAAACGCAGAATACTATCTACGCTTTTTTTAATTTAGCTTTTTTAAATTTTACTAAATTAGTTTTAAAAAATAGGCCGCGCCGTATAGTAAATAAAAACAAATTTAAAAATCTAAAAAAAAAAAATAGTAAATTATTTATATTATATATTTTATTATACTATAAAAATAAAAGTAATATTAGTAAAAAGTATATTAAGCTTTTTAATTTATAGTTATTTAGAGCTTTATTAATTTTTTTATATTAAAATTAAAAGAGTCCTAGAATTAATAAAGAGTATTTATATAATTTAATATTACTAATAAATTATAGAATTAAGGTACTATATATTTTACTTTTATTATTTAAGTAGTACTTTATCTAGTAAGAGTAATAGAAGCTTTTTTTTTTTTTTTTTTTTTAAATAAAGCTACGCTTTTAGCGTAGTACTTTTATTTTAAAAAAAATAACTAGTATAGTACTTTTATATAGGTTCTATAAAACGGCTCTGCAATAACTTAAATATAATAATAAGAAATAAACAGCGTACGGTTACATATTAACGTATTATACTAAAAATAATTTATTATTATAATAAGTTAAAATAGTAATATATAAGTAAGCGTTATCTTTTAACCTAGTACGCGGCGTCTATTTACAAAGAAAAGAAATATAATAGTAATAACTCCTTACTATTACCGGTATACTATAAAATATTAATATATACTAGCGCCCCCGCTATTATATATATAAAATAATAAAAAAAGTATAACTAGTAGTTTACTACGCCGGGCAGCTGCTTACACCTTCCTTTATAAATATTATAATATAGATAAACGACCTTATAAAAGTAATATATATAATAATTTTTATATAACTAGATTTATTACTATACTAGTAATAATAAAGCTCCTAGTAAAGACTTTTTTATTAACTATTCTTATAGAGCTCTAGAGCACCGTAGTAAAATTTAACCTTTATAAGTAACTTATAGGCACTATAAAAGAAACTATAATTATAATAACTATAGACTATATTTTTATAAAAAAGGAACAGGCCTAGTATATACTATACTTATACCTATACTAGTATAGCTATAGTAATAGTAATTATTACTAACCTATATAGTTATAAAGATAATAGACCCTAAAAGTCCTATTATAGGTAACCTAAAATATATCTATAGGTAAAAGTAATAGCTTTTAGCCGTACTAAAAAACTAAAATAACCTTAACTACGCTAAGTTTAAAGATAAAATAGTAACTATTACTCTAACAGTAGTATAGCTGTAAAACGTAAAAAACTTAGTAAAGATAATATTAGTAATAATACCCTAAGAGCCAGCCTAAAGGTAAAAAGAGAAAGCTATATATAAAATAGTAATTAATAATAACGGGTAAATATAATAGGTAAATATAACAGACAAACGTAGCGATAATATACTAAAAGAAGGGAAGAGAGTGTTATAAAATACCTATAAATATAGGTAAAATAAACTTATAATAATATATAATAGTTTAGGTATAAAGAAAATAGATAGTTAGTACTAAAAAGAAATAAAAAAGTCTCTTTTTTATTATAAAAAACCTATTAATAAGTGCTATTATAACTTATTAGACCCGGCCGTCACGGTCGAGCCCGGTAATAGAAGCTATTATAATACTAAAAAGCTAAGCTTTTATTATTAAATATATAAGAGCGGATATAGCTATAATCTAATATATATATTAATATTTTAATCTAAAAGATTTAAAAAAAATATATACTTACTATTATAGTCCTATCTATATATAAAAAATTACTAAACGCTTTTTATTATTTAATAAGCTACTCTATAGTAAAAAGGTAAAAGAGCTTACTTATAAAAAAGTTTAATTTTTTAATTTACTTTTTTTAACTTTTACTAACGTATATTTTATAAAATATAAAGCTTTATAAATTATAAACTACTATTAGGTAAATAATTAAAATAATTAAAAATTAGGTAGTAACCCTATAAATAATACTTTTAATAAAATTACTTTACGCCGCGCTTAAGCTGTTTAAAAGTTTAATAAGCTAGTAAAATTATCAATTTATTAATCTTCTCTATTAGAGTTATTATATAATTTTTTTTATTTTATTATTTGTTTTACTCTTTTATTATAGAATTTTTTAGAGCGTTATAGTTTTAAATTATCTATTGTAAATAATAGCTTAAAAGCTATATAATATTTATTTTAAAGCGTTTTACGCTTTATTATTATATAACTTTTTAAAATTTTAGTTTAGTAATTTTCTTTTATATTTTTAAAATTTAGTTACTGTTAAAATTTTTAAAATTACTAAATTATAAAAAGTTTTATTAACCTATCTGCTAGGATATTATTTATTTAAAGGTATATAATTTTAAAACTTTTTTTTAAATACTTTTAGCGTAGCTATATATTATATATATTTATATAGCGTAAATAGGCAGTTATATATTTATATTTACCTATAATTAGCCTAATTCTTTATTAATTATTATAGAATATATGCTATATAGCTTTAAAAGTTAAAGTAGGTTTTTTAAAAAAGCGCTTTAAAGCTATTATTTTTTTAATATATATATTTAAGCGTAAGGAGCTTTACGTTAGTAGTTAATATTATAATAGTAGCTTATTTTATAGTTTTTTAAATAATTATACCCCTAAATAATACAATAATATAATTATATAAAAATTAGTTACTTTTTAAATTATTTATAAATAAAGCGTCTAATTAGATTATAAGTTTTAGGCTTTTATATATACTATATTAAATCGCCTAGAAGTAAAATTTATAAAAAAAAATATAATTATACATTGTATCGCAGTAAAGTGCTTTTTATTTAAATTAATTAAAAAATAAATAAGTTTTATAACGGTAAATACTATATCTAGTTATATTATAATTATAGTATAAAATATAAATATAATATACTCCTACTATATTTTAATTTTAGCTTTTATTACTTTTCCCTTATTCTTAACTAGTTCTTTTAATAATAAAGGCGTTAGTAAAAAAAGTACTAAATTACCTATTTTAAAATTTTTTATAATCTTTTTAATATATAAATGATAGATTAGCGTAATTTTTTAATTTTTTTTTAGTTTTAATTACTTATATTTTAATATACGATTTTACAGCTCTGCGTTTTTCTATTTTATATATTTTTAAAAGCTTATTATATAGTTTAAAGACTTCTCCTTAATAAATTTTATAGTATAAAAATAAGATATTATTTATATAAAAAAGTATAAAAATCTTATAATTTAGATTAAAGAATAAGTAAGGCTATTTTTTTAAATAAATAAAATTAAGCTTAGTTAAAGTACTAAAAAAATTTTTTTACTCTAGTATAAGTAAGTTACGTAGGCTATATAAGGCTTAATTAAGTTTTATATAGTTATCTTTTTATTAATAGCTATAAGGTAGTTTATACTATACTATATTTAAGGGATTAATTAGTATATTAAGGAACGCGCTAATTATATTAAATTATAAAATTTTTAGGTTAAACTTTATTATAATTACTATAGTTATGTAAAAGAAATATACTATAAGTATTATAATATATATTAATAAAAGTGTATCTTTTAATTAAAAGTTATTTTTAATAATAAAATAAGTTTTATACTTTATAAAGTAATTATCCTAATTAATCTTATAGAGAAATATCTACGTAAGTAAATATAAATATTTAGTATTTTTAAAGTACGTAACTACTTACTAAATTTATTTTTTAAAAAGTATAGTCTATTCTTTATATATAGCCTAGTAAAAGAATAGGCTAAGTTAATATAAAAAAATTACTTTTTATATTACTAGTTCTTTTAAAGGCTTATTATAGTATATATAAGTTTTATTTTAAAATATTATTTTCTTTAAAGCCCTATTTTATATAACAGCTTAAACTATTATATTAATAATTATAAACTTTCTACACTCTTTCTCTATAAAATTTATACTAAAAATAAATATATTTATAAAATTATACTAAAGAGAGCTATATATACTATTAAGTAAAATACTTTTAAGCTTTATATTACGTAATAGCTTACTCTCTAGATTAAGGCTTAATAACATATAAATACTAAGTAGGTTTTTATTTTTATCTTTTAGTTTATTAGAATCGTTAGAATTTAACCTATATTATTTTTAGCTTTATTAATTAATTAAACTATAGTTTTTTATAGGTCTTCATATTTTATAAGTAGAAGTATTAATTATTTTATTTAATAAGAGGAGCTCTATAATACTAATTTAAGTAATAGTATTAAATAAACTTATCCCTACTATTTAAAAATTTTATAGACTCTTTACTTTAGACTAATTTACTCTTTTACTAATATATACTTTACGAGAAATACTAAAATTTTTTTTTAAAATTTATACTTTTAAGTTCTTTAGGCTCTAGAGTAGGCAAAAAAAATTAAACTAGTATTTATATTATATATCGCGGTAAGATATTTTAGAGTTTATATTAGTAGTTTATAAAACTCTTTAGAATAAAAGAGTTAATCTTCTTTATATATATATATTATAGCTCTTTAGCGCTTTCTTTTATAAAACTAGTTTTTACTCTTTAATTTTAAAATCTAATAATTTCTAGCTTATTTTTACTCTATAGTTATAAGCCCGGCGTTTTAAAAGTAAAGAAAGATTCTTGTTATATACCTAATTATTAGAAATCTTATTTTTATAACTCTAATTAATTTTTTAACTGTTTATTTAAAAGCTATTAGTTTTATAGATCTAGTAAGTATTATTTTATTTATATACTAATAATAAATTTTATATTTTTAGCTATTAAACGCTTAGTAAGTCTTATAACTAATAATCTTCTAAGTATTATAATAACTAAAGCTATTTTATTTTTTTCACTAATAATATTTATTTTACTAATTCGGTAAGCTAGCTAACTTAGTATATATAACTTAAAGTATAGTATATACTTCGCGGCGTTTAGAATCTTATTAATTTTAACTTTAAAAGCTTCTACGTATCCTAAAAGTATTTAAAGCTAAAATTATAAGAATTTACTATAACTATACTACTAAAATAGCTATATACTAAGCCCACTTATCTAAATATACTACTAAGGTAAACTAAGTAATAAATATTTAAAACTAAATTAGTATAATAGTAGTTTTAAAACGTATAAGTATTATATAAATATACTGCGCTATTAAGAGAGATATTTTAACTTAATTAATTATTTATTTTTTTTAAATAAAAGCTCTTAACTACTAATACAGTAGCTAAGAATATTATATAATAATAATATTATATTTACTTAAAAAAAGTAAAGTATAAAAAGATAGCTATTAAACTATAGTATTATAAATAAAAAGCTGTTTATATAAAGGCGGAGGTATATAAGCTTAGTAATATTTAAAATAAGCTAACTATTACTAACTTTTTTACTACTATTAGTAAAAAATTAGTACCTAATTAGGTAAAATAGATATATATAACCTAAGTTTAAAAATTAATATTTAAAAATAAGGAGCTCTCTCTAATAAAAGTAGAAAAAATCTTTTAAATACTATTATAAAATAAAGTTACTAAAATACCTTTTAGAAACTCTAGGATTTTTATAATACTTAGTAAATAAAACCTATCTCCTTAATTAAATAGCTTATAGTTAAAGAATAAGAGTAAATTATACTAATACCTCTATAGACTTAAAACGTATTATTAGAAATTTATTAAGTACTATTACATATAATTAGTATTAATAAGTATTTATACTAGTTCAACTTCGCTGCTTTTTAAAAAAAATAAAAAAAAAGCTTTTTAAGTATTTTAAATTTAATAAATTTATAACTCTTCGTAATATACTTAAGTAAAAAAAATAAATTAATAAAAATAACTTATAAGATAAAAGACTTAATAAATTAAAATTCCCTAGCTCTTTTATATATATAGTTATTAATTCTTTACTTATTATAAGTAGTAAATTAAAATAAAGTAATAGAGTATATTTTATATAAAATTATAATATCTATATACTCTCTAAAAGTATTATTGTTAATAATAATACTATTTTATATTTAGTAAATAATAGATTACTACTTATTTTAAAAGTTTTTAAAAAAGCTAATAGTATCCGTACTATTAAGACTAAAATATAAGCTTTTTTAATTTTTAGTATAGAAACCTAAGTAATTAAAAATGCTTTAAATAGCCTAAATAGAAATTCTATAAAAAAACTTTATATTAAAAAATATAGCTATTACAAAAGAATTTTACCTAAATATAATATCTAAAACTTACCTATATAATAAAAAATTTTAGTATTTAGACTTAGATAATATACTATATATAAAATCTTTAAAATAAAGTCTTATACTTATAATACTTATTTATAAGTATAACCTTATATTTATTAAATATAAGCTTTTATTCTTTTATTCTTTAGTTTAGAGCGTAATACTAGTATATTAAAAACTTTATTTAGAGTTAATATATCTACGTATTAATACTAAGGATATATAGTACTAAAAAGTAAAATATTTAAATTAAAAAGATTTATATACTTTAGTTTATAGAGTATAAAATATTTATATTTTAAATACTAAGCGTATATATTATAAGTAATATTCTCTTATATACACAGTTTAGGTAATTTTTTAAAAAAAAAAAATACTACAATTATACTAGCGTATTTTATAAATTTTTTTTAATATACCTAAAGGAAGGCTTAGAAAGTAGTAAATATTATTAATTAAAAATAACTATAGTAGGAAGGTTTATATATAAAGCTTATAGGTAAAATTAGTTTTAAAGCTTATAAAAGTATTTTTAAGCTTTACTACGTAGGTATATATTTAGTATAAGCTTAAAATTATAAAGATTTTTTAAAATAATAGTATTATTACCTATTTATAGTATAGAAGATCGCGTTTTAAAAAATAAATAAAAAAGCTTAGTATAAGTATAAAAATACTACCTTTTTATATATATAAGCTAAACGGCGGCGCTAAATATACTAGCTAAAAAATTATTAATAAAACTATTACTATAAAACTTAATATAAACTTACTAAAAAAGCTTTAATTAAAAATTATTAAAGTAGTTATAGCGTTTTATAATATTAGTTTAATAATATTTAAAAATATATAATCTTTAAATAAAATTTTTTATAGCTAGTTTAGATAGTATTTCTATTATTATAAATTTAAGCTTATAAAGTACTAAATAGCAGATCTATGCCTAGATTAAAATAATATATATATTTATAATTATTATATATATCTACTAAATAGAGATCGCGTAGCCGGGCGTAATAGGCGTAAATTTAAAATAAATTTATAAATTTATAAATTTATATTAAATATTTAGTTAGTTACGTAGCTTTTAATATCTATAAAATATAAATACTATTATTTAACTAGATTATTATAACGCGTAATAATATATTTAATAAAGCTTTTTTTTATAAAGAAATTAAAGATTAGCCTATTCTATAGAAAGAGGCTATAAAGTTTATAAATATTTTATATACTATTAAGGTTATAGATATAAGTAAAGTATTTAATAAAATTTTTAATATATAAGCTTATAACTCTAATAAGCTAAGAATTAGTAAAAATATTATATAATTTAAGTAATAGCTTAAAAGTATTTTAGCGTAGGTCTTATTTTATTTTTTTAATTAATTAGGTAAGTAAAGCTCTATATAAGTAGTATATATACGGGCTATTAGCGTAGCTAGCTAATAATTATAAATCTATATATTATATAATATAAATATTAGTTTAATCTCTTTTTAGTCTACTCTAGAGCCTAAAAAACTTAAAAGTATAAATTAAAATAAAAATAAATACTTTAGTATTTCTTATAAAGTATATTTTAGTAAAGAAGTAAAATAGCTTAAAATAAGAAGTCTATAAAATCCTAAAATAGTAGATAAAAGCTTATTTAATACTATTACTTAATTTAGTAATATAGAGCTTCTTTTATTAACTAAAATAATTAGTACTCTTACTTATAAAATATAAGGACCTATAAGGGACTATAGCCTAATTATTTAATAAAGCTAAAGGTAACGTAGGTTAGATTTTAAAAATCTTAATAAACTAGGGGACGGGAATAAAAACCTACTTAGTATTTATATATTATTAAACTTAAATCTAGAGAGCGAGCTAAAATATAATATAAAACTTATAAGTACTTTACTAGATAATATAAATAGCTCTCTCTAGTATAACTTTATAAATATATTTATTTATAGTATAAATCTTACACAGGAAGAGCGTAGAGAGTTTATAATTATTAATATTATAATTTAAGCGACTATATAGAATAGGGTTTTAAAAAAAATAATATTTTAATATAAAGTTTATATATACCGCGATAAGCTTTTAAAAAATCTAGTAATATAAAAAATAATTTTTTTATATCTATTTAGTCCGCTCTTTTACTAGGCTATATATAAAAAATAGACTATACTTTTTAAAAAATAAATTTAATAAGTAATTACGCGCTTTAATAGTACTAAACGTCTACTATTACTTAAGTAGATATTTACCTATAAATTTAATTAAAATAATTACTTTATAAAGTATAAAACTTATCTAATTATTAAAAGTAACCTCTAGTTAAAAAATACGCTTTTATTAATATATACTATATTACTTATAGTACGGTTTTTTATATAATTATAATAATTATAGTAAAATTTAACCTAGAGATTTTATAGATTAATATAATTAGTATATTTTTTAATATACTAATTAACCCCTTAAACCTAATATAGTATAAACTATTTAATAGTTATATATTTGTATACTAATCAAACAAATAGTGTGGCTGTGGTGGCTCGGGGCGACCAAAAGGGGTTTTAAAAAAGGAGGAGTATGTGTATGCCTTTATTTTAATAGTTATAAATAAAGAGATAGCTATATAAAACGTAACTAAGTATTATATAGCCTATAGAACTTACCTATACTATAATATAAAAACTTTTTTATTACTCTAGCTAAACTTAGTTTTATCTACTTAAAAGAAACGTTTTATTTATTTTTTAACGCAGATTATAAGATTTTTATATTTTTTATATAAATAATATTCTACTTCTATACTCTAAAATTTATTAATAAAAAGCTTTTAAACTACGTAATAAGCTTTTAAAAATATATAAAATAGAGGTGTATAAAGCTGTAAAATAATATTTTAAAATATAATTAGAAATTAAAAAAATTAAACAATTACGCTAATCTATAAGTTATATATTAAAAAGATTATAAAACAATTTAAAGTAGTTAATTTAGTACTTTTTCTACTAACGCCTTTACTATTAGAAAAGCTAATTAAGAATAAAAAAGAAGTAATAAAAACTAAAATTAAGATATATTAAAAGCGTATTAAATCTGTATTTTATACTTCTATTATAGTATAACTAGATATAGTATTTACTATTTTAAAACTTTTTTATTTTTTAACTAATTTAAGTAAAAAGTATTTTACTATAATAAAATACGTAATTATATTTCTTTATAAATTATACTTTTAAGCAATTTAGTATAGCGTATATAAAGGCCTAAAACTTATAATTTATTTAAATACTTTATTTATAGATAATCTAAACAGTAAATAATTTTTATATAGCTATATTATTATATTATTTAGGGGTATAATTATTTAAAAAGCTATAAAATAAGTTATTATTATAATATTAACTGCTAAAACAGAGCTTTTTACACTTAAGTATATAAAAAAAAAAAATAATAGCTCTAAAGCGCTTCTTTAAAAAATATATTTTAAATTTTAAAACTATATAGCGTATATTCTGTAATAACTAATAAATAATTAAACTAGTTATAAGTAAAAATAAGCATATAACTACTTATTTACGCTATATAGATATATAAAATATATAACTACGCTAAAAGTATTTAAAAAAAAGTTTTAAAACTAAGTACTATTAGATAAGTAATATACTAGCTAATAGGTTAATAAAAGCTTTTATAGCTTAGTAATTTAAAAGATTTAAAAAATAAGTAAATTTAAAAAAAAAAAAAATCACTAAACTAGAAATTTAAAAAATTATATAATAATAAAGTATATAGCGTTTTAAATTAAATATTAAATAGCTTATAAGCTATTATTTATAATAGATAATTTAAAACTATATTACTTAAAAAAATTCTATAATAAAAGAATAGAAAAAATAATAAAAATTATATAATAATCCTAATAGAAAAGCTTAATAGATTAATAACTTAACTAGCTTACTAAATTTTTAAACAGCTTAAGCGCAGCGTAAAGTAATATTATTAAAAATATTATTTATAGAGTTACTACTTAAGTTTTTATTTATTTTAATTATCTACCTAATAGTAGTTTATAATTTATTAAGTTTTATAGTTTATAAAATCTACGTTAGTAAAAATTACTAAAAGTAGATTAAAGAACTATATTTTTTTATAAATAAACTCTTTCGCCTTCTTACTATAGAGCGGCTTATAATAGAATAGAAAGTGTTTAGTAATTTCTTAAATATTACTAAAAGTATAATAGTAAGTATACGTTTTTTCTAAATTATTTAGATTAAAATATTAGTATATATATTAGTTTATAGCTATATCTACTTTTATACGCCTAGTAATAAAAGCTTTATATTTTAATATTATAGTAATTTCTATTACTTTTACTAAATAGAGTACTACCTAAATAATAAAAATAAAATATAGGGCGCTTTAATTCTATAATCTATTAGTAATATTAAACTATATAAATACTATTTAATAGTTTCCTAACTCTTTTAATTCTAATATAAAAGAATAAATAAAACTTAAAAAAATTATAAACTAAAAAGCTTAAAATATTTCTTATTAATATTATTTTTATCTTTACGGCGCAACGGAGTATATAAAATAAATAATTTACTATTTTTATTTTTATTACTTTTTTTAGATTTGCTTTTATTTACTATAGAGCGTAGCCTATTTTTTAAACTTAACTTAGTAGAGCTTAAAAGACCTAGATTAAAAAAAGTATTAATAGCGCCCTACGCTTAAAAAGATTAGACTAGAGAAATAGACTAGGTAAAATTAATAATCTTAAAAGTTTTTTAAACTTTTTATTAATATTAAGCTTTTTGTGTAGTATTTATCTATTTAAGGACTAGCTAATAAACTACTATTATAGAGCGCAGTATAGGTATTAAACTAAAAAAATTATTAAAATTACTATTTAGTAGTACGTAAAAAAAATCTACTATAAATTAAAAAAGTTGTAAATGTAGAATTTATAATAGTAAGGGGACAAGATTTTTTAAAGATTAAGAGAGTTATAAAACTAAAGAATCGGAGACTAAAAGAGTTAAAAAAAATTTTTAATTAAAAAACGTAAGTAGATTTACTTTTATTAAAAATATAAAATAAATTTTTAGAGCTTATAGTAGCAGTGTATTATTTTATAAAAAAAGTAAATAAGCTTTTAAATATTATAGTATAGGAGTTTTTATTAAAGTTGTAAAAATTTCTATAGAAAATTAAATAATACTTTAACTCTATTAAACTGCCTATTATTAGTACTTTTTACGCTTTTTATTCTTTTTTTTTTTACCTATTTTTTTTTACAGAGCGCAATTACAGGCTAAAGAATAATAATAAGTAAAATATTAAAAACTAAAGAACTAGACTCCGTTAGCTTCTTACTAATTTTAGTAAGCTTATAATATTTAAAATATTATTTACTCTTAATTATATTTAGGTTATAGACTATAGTAATATAAAAAAGATTAAAAAACTATTACATAAAAATTAGTAAAATTTTTAAAAGAAAAAATTAAAAATTAGAAATCCGGATAAACTCTAAAAAATAAAAATTAAAAAAAGTATTATAGCTTACTGTAATTACAGTAGTAGTAATATAAATAACTAACTTATAATACTTATAATAGTTACAGAGCTTAAGAAGCTATTAAAAAAAAAGTTAAATAAAAGAGCTAAGATATAAAGTAGACAGTATAAGAGTATATAAAAGTAATAATAAACAGTATAAAAAAAGTAAGAATTATTTTAAAAAAAATTAGTAAAGAGGATACATAAACGCTACTTACGCTATTAAATACTAGCGCGTTTATTAAAATTAGTCTTTTACTTTGAAGCTTTATTATCTAATAACGTTACCTACTAAAATTTTATTTAAAAAAGCTTTTTTTAAAATTAATTTTACGGCTGCTATAAATTTAAAAAAATTAATTTTAAACTACTTAAATAGTTAAGCTATTTCTGCCAGCTTAACTAGGGGGTATATTATAGTAAAATACTTTAGAGCTTATATTACTAGCTTATAAAGCTTCTTAAAATAGAGGATTTAATCTTTTTTATATATATATATTACGGCTTTTTAATACTTTCTTTTATAGAACTAGTCTCTACTTTTTAATTTTAGAATCTAGTAATTTCCAGCTCGTATTTTCTTTATATTATATAATATATAGATTCGCGGCTGTTAATTAATTATATTAATAGCTTATATATATACTATTTATATAAAACTTTACTTACCTAATTAACTAAAAAGATAAAATAAGATTTTCACTAAAGTACTTTTAAGCTATTACTTAAGTCACATAATATTTTTACTAATTTTAAACTTATTAAAGTTATACGCTTACGTATTAAAAATTTTATTAAATACTTTACCTATATCTATGATTTTAATAATATATAAAATATTTATAAATTTTATAGTCTGTTTCTATAAGATAGGATAATCTTTTTTTCTTTTATAAAAAAGAGTTTTATTAAATATAATATTATACGTTATAATAACTTAGTTAAGTAATAATACTTATATTTTATAAATATTAAAAGCTATATAACTAACTAAATATCTAATATAGGCATGTAAATTTACATTAAATTTATATTTATTACGTTAGCTTCGCGATCTCTATTTAGTAGATATATATAATAACTATAAATTTATATATTATTTTAATTTAAATATAAATCTACCGTTTAGTGCTTTATATACTTAAATTTATAATAATAAAAATACTATCTAAACTAGCTATAAAGAATTTTATTTAAAGATTATATACTGTTAAAAGTTACTATATATTTATATATTAATTAAATAACTAGTGTGGCTGTAGTAGCTATATAGGTAATTTTTATAATTTTTAATTAAAACTTTTTTAGTAAGTTTATATTAAGTTTTATAATAATAGTCTTATTAATAAGTTTTTAACTAGCGCGTTTAGCGCCGCCGGTTAGCTTATATATATAAAGAGGTAGTGTTTTAATACTTATACTAAGCTTTTTTATTTATTTTTTAAAATATAATCTTCTATACTATAGATAAGTAGTAATATTATAATTTTAAAAAATTTTTATAATTTTAAATTTATACTAAGTATATATCTATATAGTACAGCTTAAAAATATTTTTATAAGCTTTAAAAGTAATTTTACTTATAGGTATTATATATAAATAATTTTACTATAGTTATTTTTAATTAATAATATTTACTACTTTTTAAGTCTTTCTTTAGGTATATTAAAGAGATTCTAAAAAATACGCTAGTATAGTTATAATAACTTTTTTTTTAGTTTTTATAAAATTACCTAAGCTATATATATAAGAGAATATTACTTATAATATATATATTTAGTATTTAAAATATAAATATTTTACGCTCTTTAGACTAAAATATATAAAGCTTTTTAACTTAAATCTATTACTTTTAGTATTGTAGAGGAAAAACGAGCTAGAAATTACTAGATTCTAAGATTAAAGAGTAGAGACTACTTCTATAAAAGAAAGCGCTAAAGAGCCGTATTATATATACGTAAAGAAGAAATAATTCTTTATTTTAAAGAGCTTTATAAGCTAGTAATATAAGCTCTAAGGTATATTTCCGCAATAAATATTATATATTTTTAGTATTAATACGTAGATATATAAACTATAAATAAAACTTTTAATATATTAGTATTACGTTCTAAACTAAACGATAAAAGGATAAATGCTTATATTTAATAAATATAAGGTTATACTTATAAATAAGTATTATAAGTATAGGACTCTATTTTAAATATCCTATATATAGTATATTATTTAAGCCTAAATACTAAAGTTCTTTATTATATAGATACGTATATAAAGCCATGCACATATTCCTCTTTTTTTAAAATCCCTTTTAGTCGCCCTGAGCTACTACAGCCACACTATTTGTTCGATTAGTATATAAATATAATATATAGATACGCTTTAGATACTATATTTAGATAAAAGTCTTTTTTAATAATTATATTTTTTAATATAAAGTCTTTTATAGAATTTCTATTTAAACTATTTAGAGCGTTTTTAATTATTTAGGTTTCTATACTAAAGATTAAAAAAATTTATATTCTAGGCTTAATAGTACAGATATTATTAGTTTTTTTTAAAAAATTTTAGAATAAGTAGTTATCTATTATTTATAAAATATAAAATAATACTATTATTAAGAATTATACTTTTAAAAAGTGTATGAGTATTATAATTTTATATAAAATATATACTATTACTTTATTTTAATTTACTATTTATAATAAGCGAAGAATTAATAACTATATATATAAAAAAGCTAGGAAATTTTAGCTTATTAAATTCCTTACCCTATAAAGTATTTTTTAAACTATTTCTTTTACTTAAGTATATTACGTAAAGCTATAAATTTATTAAGTTTAAAATACTTAAAAAACTTTTTTTTATTCTTTTTAAAAAGCGACGTAGTATAATTAGTATAAATATCTATTAATACTAACTATAAGTAATAGCACTTAGTAGATTTTTAATAGTACCTTTTAGGTTTATAAAAGTACTAGTATAATTTATTTTTATTTTTTAACTATAAGCTATTTAATTAAGAGGATAGACTTTATTTACTAAATATTATAAATATTTTAAAACTTTTAGTAATTATTTTAGTAACTCTATTTTATAATACTACTTAAATAATTTTTTTAATTTTTATTAGAGAGAGCTCTTTACTATTAAATATTAATTTTTAGGCTTAGATTATATATATTTACTTTGCCTAATTAGGTACTAATTTTTTATTTATAGTAGTAAAAAAGTTAGTAACTACTAGCTTACTCTAAATATTATTAAGTTTATATACCTTTACCTTTATATAAAAAACTTTTTATTTATAATATTATAATTTAGAAACTATTCTTCTATATTTTACTTTTTTTTAAATAAGTATAGTATTATTATTATATAATATTTTTAGCTACTATATTAATAGTTAAAAGCTCTTATTTAAAAAAAAATAATTAAGTAAGTTAAAATATCCCCCTTAATAGTATAGTATATTTTAATAGTATTTATAAGTTTTATAGCTATTATTATACTAATCTAGTTTTAGATACTTATTATTTAGTTTATTTTAGTAGTATATTTAATTAAGCGGGCTTAGTATATAACTATTTTAGTAGTATAGTTATAGTAAATTTTTATAATTTTAGCTTTAGATGCTTTTAGGATATATAAAAGCTTTAGTATTAAAAGTGGATTATTAAAATTATTAACACTTTTAAGGTTAAAATTAATAAAATTTTAAATACTATAGAGTATATACTATACTATAAAGTATATATACTAAGTTAGCTAGCTTACTAAATTAGTAAGATAGATATTATTAGTTAAAAGAAATAAAGTAGCTTTAGTTATTATAATATTTAAAAAGTTATTAGCAGCGAGGCTTACTAAGTATTTAATAGCTAAAAATATAAGATATATTATTATTATATAGATAAAGCGATACTTACTAGATCTATAAAACTAAGAGCTTTTAAATAAAAGATTAAAGAATTAATTAGAGTTTTAAAAAATAGGATTTTTAATAATTAAGTATATAAAAAGAATCTTCCTTTACTTCTAAAACGTCGGGCTTATAACTATAAAAGAAAAATAAGCTAAAAATTACTAAATTCTAAAATTAAAGAATTAGGACTATTTTTATAAAGAAAAAACGGTAAAGAGCCGTATTATATATATATAAAAGAGAAATAGATCCTCTATTCTAAAAAACTTTATAAATAAGTAATATAAACTCTAAGATATCTTTTTATAATACTAATTAATTAGATTATTATATACTAAATAGTTATACTAAATTACTAGTATTATTATATTATAATTGTTAAATAATTGTTAAAAGTAAGTTAAAAAGGATGTAGGCTAGCCTAAAAGTAAAGTAACAGTATAAGGATGTGTGTGCTTTTACTATATACACGGGTACGAGGAGACGTGTAAAAGGGGAGACAATGAAGGCGCAAGCTACTAGCCACACTGTGGCAGCTAAATTACTAGTTTATAATCTAATTAGGCCTAGTTCGCTACGCTAGGCCTATTTAGAAATAGATTTTTTATTTTATATAATTTTAGATAGTACTTTTTATACTAATATTTTAATTATACTTATAGATATAACGTGTTCTATATAAGAATTTTAACTTTTTATAATTATATATTAATTTCTTAGTAGTATCCCGTTCTTCTAAAAACTTGACTTTTTACTATTATACTAGGTGTATTTAAAGAACAATATAATAATAAAAAAAAGTAAACCTTTAATATATTAATAATATTAAAATTTAATAAATTTATATATTTTTAGATACTTACCTACTATGCCACCCTATTTAATTTTTTTAATACTTTATTTAATATTATATATACTAAACTTTTTTAAAATAGTTAAATAAATACTTTTTTTTACTATTACGAGGCCGGCACTTATTTATATAGTTATTATTATTCTTTTTATTAAATTATCTCTTTATTAATAAATTAGTTATATAATTATTAAAAGCTTAGCTTTAGTACCTATCTAAATAGTTACTTTTAAAATTATAAAAATATTACTCACTATGTCGCCTACTAACTTATAATATTCTAACTACTATTACTTATTACTTATTATTTTTTATCTTTTATAAGCTTTTATATATTTAAATATACTAACTTTATATAGTCGCTCTTTTAATTATTTTTTTTTTTACGCTTTACGCTTTACGCTTAGCGCTTAAAATAATTTTATTACCTTTACCTCTATAATAATTGCTATAACCTTTTAAATCTTAGTAGTATTATTTTATTAGTTATTATTTATAGTACTTAGTCCCGATTTTAATAGAAATCTAAAGGTTTTAAAGTTATAATAAAATAATTAATATAAAATATTTTATTTTAGTTCGTTATATACTAAGCTATTTATTTATAATCTTCTATACTAACTATTTATTATTCTCTCTTTAAAAATTCTTTTTTACTTACCTCTAAATATTCTATATAGTATTAAGCTATATCGCTTTTCTATATACTAGTAATTTTTATTTTATATTATTATAATTAGGATTATATACATTCTTTATACTATAGGCTATAGTTTTTAGTATATTTAATTACTTATTAAAGAACTGTATTATTTTTTTATATTAGTACTTTATAGTTACTAGTATTAGTATTATTATTACTAGCTCTATAGTTACTAGCGACTTTTTATTTTAACTTATCTTTATTAATTAACTATTTTATATAGTAGTATAGCTATAGTAATATTAATATTTTTTTTACCTAGTACTATTTATAAATAGTAAATTTTTAGATTACTTATTATTTATATAGATAGTTTTTTCTTAGCTAGATTTAATAACTTTATATTTATAAATATAAAATTATTTTATATAACTATTAACTCTTATAAGTTACCTATAAAGATTGGTAGTAGTATATTAGTTATATTAAATATTCTTACTACTTTATATTTCTTCTTTATTTAGTTATTTTAAAAGCTTAAAATATATATTATACTTTGTAGTATAAAATAATATAAGGCTAGTAAATATATTTTACTTCAATTTTATTTTTTAATATACTAGAAGCGTATACTTTAGTTCTAAAATAGCAATATACTATTACTAGTAAATAGTACCTATAACGCTATAATATATATTATAGTTATAATATATTAATATCTTTTTCTTTATAAATATCTACTTAGAATTAGTTTATTATAGTAGATATACTATTATAAGTTATTATATAAATTAATAACCTATACTAAGTTATAATGCTATTAAGTACTATTAAGTAGTTATTACAGGGAGGTACAATAAAAAAAGATTAATTAAAAAAATACCTGATTAAATTTATATAACTTTTTAATTAGTAAGCTAAACAATACGGGAAAAATAGCATTTTAAAAAAAAAAGACTAGTAAATCCTATTTACGGTATTAGAGGCTACTTACTAAAAAATTTAAAAATAAAAATAAATTACTAAATATAGAAAATTTTTAGAACCCTACTTTAAACTATAATAACTTTTATTTACGGCATAAAATATAGTTATTTTTATATATATTATATATTTTATATTTGTATATTAATCGAACAAATAGTGTGGCTGTAGTGGCTCGGGGCGACTAAAAGGGGTTTCAAAAAAGGAGGAGTATGTGCATGCCTTCATTATATATATTATAATAGTACTTATAATATATAAGTATATTAAATATTTTTATATATTTATATATTACTTATAAAATTATATATAAAAGTCACTTTTTTAAATTTTTAATAATAGACTAGTAATAATAAATTACTAGTACTTAGTATAGTAGCCTTTAGCTTCTATAACCGCCTTATAACGGTTAAGGAGGGATAAAATATAGTTATTAATAACTTTTTATTATATATTACTCTATTCTTCTATAATAGGTTTTTTAACTAGCTCTATAGTTTCTAAATTAATTTCTATACCTAAATTAGCCTTTTTATTTTTAATTAGCCCTAATTTTAAATAATTTTATAAATATTCTATAGGGGCTAAATCGGGACTATAGGCTAGGTAAAGAAATAGTTTAATTTTATTATTTTTAAACTAAGTTAAAACGTCCGTAGTTTTATAAATAGGGACGTTGTGTTATTAAAATTACTAACCTAAATTAATATTAATATAATAATTATAATTATAATATAATATATATATTTGTATACTAATCGAACAAATAGTGTGGCTGTGGTGGCTCGGGGCGACCAAAAGGGATTTTAAAAAAGGAGGAGTATGTGCATTCCTTTATATATATATATTATATTATATTAATAAACAAAGTGGTAAAAAAGTATTATAAAACTTATTCCTTTTTATACTTAGATTAAACTTAGGTATAAGGACTTTATTTATATAGTCTTTACTAGTAAAACTAGTAGAAGAATTAGGTATTTTAATAAATACTAAATTACTTCTACCTCCTACCTAAATTGCATCCTAAACTTGTAGGATTAGGTCTCAGCCTATAAAATAATTAATATAATTAATATTAAAAAACTAAAATAATATCTTAAAAATATATAAAAAGTTGTATATTTTAATATTTTAAAAAGTTAAAATAACTTAGTCTGTAATTAGCTAGTAACTAATTCTTTTTTAACTCTATTATTACTTTATTTTTCTATAATATTTCCTTTTAATTTTACGCCTTTGTATTACTAACTTGTTAAAGAATTAAATTTTTTTTATTTTGTTTAGCGAATTGTAATCTTTCTTTAGCGTTTTCTTTATTAATTATAGGTTTTTTAGTACTTATACTAATAGAATACTTTTTCTCTTTTAAAAAATATTATAAAGCTTATTTTTTAATATTAAGACTATTTTTTATTAATAGGCTTTTATTTTCTATTTCAGGGCTTCCAGTTAAGTCTCTATTAATAACTCTTTTATCTCTTTAAAATAACTTTATTATTTCTCCTTTTTTAACCTTTTTTATATTATTATTATTATTATCTTATGTATAATTTTTATATTAAATACGCTGTAAAGCGTTATAAATAGTCCTTAGTAATTTATTTAAACTAGTAGCAATTAAATAGAGTAAATTATTTACTTTTAAAAGAAGATTAACTCTAGATTTAAATATTAAAAAATTTAGCACTATTTTAAAAAAAATTAGAGTATAGGTTTATAAAAGTTAAAAGATATTATAATATACTATAATATTAATAATATATTACGTAATCAGTAATTATATAAGCGTAAACTAAATTTTTATAATTTTTTTTTAAAAAATTAGTCTTTAATTAAGGCTACCTAACTATTTAAGGAAAGTACTTTATCTCCTAAGTAAACTAATAACTAGCTCTTTAATTTCTAAACTAATATATATAGCTTATATTACTAAATAGTTATATTAAATTACTTGCCTATTACCTAATTAGGTATAGTTCGCCACGCTAAGCCTATTTAGAGATAGATTTTTATCTTATCTAACTTTAGATAGTAATTTAGCCTAAAATACCTTTAAATATAATATATTCTATATAGGGATTTCGGCTTCCTTATAGTTTTATATTAATTTTTTTAGTAATATTTTATACTTTTAAAAATTTTTCTTTTTACTAGTAAAGTAGGCGCGTTTAATAAATACTATAAGAAAAAAAGGAATTAAATCCCTAATACGTAATAAGACCTTAAAAATTTAAAAATTTTTACTATTTTTAGATATATGCCTACTATACCACCCCTCTATTATTTTTTTATTTTTTTTTAAATAAATCTACGCTTTTAGCGTAGTACTTATAATTTAAAAAAAATAACTACTAGCTACTATAAAGATTCCTATAAAATAGCTCTATAGTATTTTTAGTATAATAATAAAAGACGTAATATATAGTTATATAATATATATATTAAAAACGTATATAGGTTAACGCGTCGCACCTAGTATATATAATAATAGTTAAATAACTTAAAATACTATACGTTTCTACCTACTATAGTATATTTATTTATAAAGAAAAAAAATATAATAGTAATAGCTTATACTATTTATAGTATATAATAGAGTATTAATATACGCTAGCGTCCCTAACCTAGTTATAGTAATAATATAAGAAAATATAAAAAGATAGACTACTTATAAGGCTATAGCTCTTTATAATACCCTATAATAATAGAACGTATAGTATATATAGTAAATATAGTAAATATAAAATAATTTTAGGCTAGTAAGCTATATATTCTTATATACTATACTATTATAAAAGCACTAGACGTCTTTAATTAGCTTAATAGTAATACCTACGCAAAACTAAAGTATACTATTTATAATTTTAGACTTTTTATAGGTTAAACTATTTTTATTACTAACTAATACGCTCTAAGCGTTATAATTTAGGAATATAACTACTTATATATTATTTATAAGTAGCCCTTTTACTAATATACAACTAGAGGACCCTAAAAACAGTACTTTCTATTTACTTAGCTATACTTAAGTAGGGTACTAGTAGATTAGTAGTTAGGTAGGTAATTACTAGTAAATATCTACTATTATTTTTTTTTAAACGGGCTCGACCGTAACGGTCGGGTCTAATAGATTATAATAAGTAGAAACTTTTTTATTTTTTTTTAATATAGACTATATATTTTTTTTATATCTATACCTTTTATATTATTCTGCCTATATTATTAGGTATTTTATAAAACTCCCCCCCTTTTTTTTTATACCTATATATCGCGCTATTTACTTATATTATTTTATTATATATTAATTGTGTCTATTTTATTTATAAGACTACTATCTTTTATAGTTACTTTAATAAAATTACTATATACTATAACTACAGTAGCTATACTACTTTATAATATATTATTTTTTTTATATCTTTTTACTAATCTGGATTCCCCTAATTACCTAAAAGCTTTTAAAATTTAGCTTTTTACTTACTTACGCGTACCGGATTCTTACTTATACTTTATAGCTTTAAGCCTACGCTATATTATTAGTAACACTATAATATATATTACTATAATATATACTACTACGACGTATACCGCCGTAATATATACTACTAGTAAAAGGGCTATACGTTATAGCTAGTAAGAGGGCTACTTATAAATAATATATAAGTAGTTATATTTTTAAATTATAACGCTAAGAGCGTATTAGCTAATAATAAAAATAGTTTAGTTTATAAGAAGTCTAAAATTATAGGCGGTATACTTTAGCTTTATATAAGTTATACTATTAAGTTAATTAAAGACGTTTAGTGCCTCTATATTAGTATAATATATAAAAATATATAGCCTACTAGTTTATAGTTATTTTATATTTACTATATTTACTATATATACTATATATACTGTATATACTGTATGTCCTATTATTATAGAGTATTATAAAACGCTATAGCCTTATAGGTAGCTTATTTTTTTATATTTTCTTATATTATTACTATAGTTAGTTTAGGGATGCTAGCGTATATTAATACCTTATAGTATATTAGCAATAGTAAGAAATTATTATAATTATATTTTTTTTCTTTATAAATAGACGCTATATACTAGGTTAAAAGGTAATACTTACTTACGTATTACTATTTTAACTTATTATAATAATAAACTATTTTTAGTATAACGTATTAATATATAACCGCGTACTATATTTTTTATTATTATATTTAGATTATTATAGAGCTATTTTACAGGAACCCCTATAATAGTTAGTAGTTATTTTTTTTAAAAATATAGGTACTACGCTAAAAGCGTAGCTTTATTTTTTTTTTTAAAAAAAAAAGCCCTTTTACTAGCGGTATACGTCGCGGCGTTATTTATTATAGTATTACTAATAGTATAGTATAGGCTTAAAGCTATAAAGTATAGGTAAATACCTAATACGCGTAGGTAAGTAAAAGACTAAATTTTAAAAACTTTTAGGTAATTAGGAGAATCCGGATCGGTAAAAAAATATAAAAAAAATAGTATATTATAAAATAGTATAGTTACTATAGCTATAGTACGTAGTAATCTTACTAGAGTAGCTATAAAAGGTAGTAGCCTTATAGCCCTAAAAATAAAATAGACAATATTAACTAATATATAATAAAATAATATAGGGAAACGGCGCGATATATAGATATAAAAAAAGAAAAAAGGGGAGTTTTACAAAATACCTAAAAACGCAGGTAGAATAATATAAAAAATATAGATATAAAGAAAATATATAGTCTATATTAAAAAGAAATAAAAAAGTCTCTACTTATTATAAATTTATTAATAAGTACTATTATAATTTATTAAACCTAACTATTACGGTCGAGCCCGCCCTCTATTATTATTAATATAATTTAATTATTAGACTACTAATATACTTTAAAAATCTAGTTACGTAACCTAGACTAGGCCTAAAAGGGTATAGTTAAAATTTTAGTTAAATATATTTACTAACTATAAAGTTATAAAAACCTAAAAAAGGTATTTAAAAAATTACTATATTTAGGTAATTTTAATATACTATACGTAATTAATATATAGTAAAAAAGATTTTTATTTAAATTTCTATAATATTCTCTTTAAAACGGTATTATTAGGGTATTTTTAAGCTAAATAATTAATTTTATATAACTTTTTAAAAAAGGTATCTTTTTTAATTAGTCTTTTATTATTATATCCCCCTATATATATCTATCTTAGTACTATATTTTGTAATTAGACTTAGTGTAGTATCTTTAAGAGCCGGTTATTAAGTTATATAGTATATATAGTATTTTTATTCTAATTAAATAGTTTATAATAGTAACTTTATTATATATAAAAAAGTTCTAAGTTTTTATAATTTTTAATTTACTTATTATTTTAATACTAATTAAAAGTATTATAGAAACCTTACTTTACTAAATTTATTTTTATATATATAGTTTCTTTAGCCTATATATCTTATTTTGCTATTTTTTAATATTATATATTTGTATATTAATCGAACAAATAGTGTGGCTGTGGTGGCTCGGGGCGACCAAAAGGGATTTTAAAAAAGGAGGAGTATGTGCATGCCTTCATAATAATATTATAATAGTATAAATACTTTTAGAACTTTAATTTAAATAATATCTATAATATAGTATACTTTAATATATATTTATATATTAATAGAACAAATAGTGTCGCTGTAGTGGCTTAGGGCGCCTATAAGGGGTTTTAAAAAAGGAGGAGTATATACATACCTTTATATACTTTAATAATATTATTAGTTTAGTAAAGAACTTAATTATAGTTTTTAGCTATTAAGTATTTAATTACTAAGAAATTTTTTGCTAAATATTAGTTAGAGTTTTTTTTTTATAGTTATTTTAACGTTAACTTATATATAAAATAGATTCTTGTATAATATACTAAAACTAATATAAGTTTTAATAAACTTAGATTTAGTTTACTATATATAACGTACTATAGTATATATTAACTATTAATTTTTAACTACTATAATAGGAGGATAATAACTTATAATAATAAAAACTATATATTTGTATATTAATCGAATAAAAAGTGTGGCTGTGGTGGCTCGGGGCGACCCAAAAGGGGGTTTAAAAAAAAAACTATTATATTAAGTATAAAGGTATATATATACTCATCCTTTTTTTAAAATCCCTTTTAGTCGCCCTAAGCTACTACAGCCACACTATTTGTTCGATTAATATATAAATATCTACTCTATAGTATACTACTATTAATATAGTATTCTTAATAAATTTTATTTTATTTATTTAAATATTTTTATAGACGTATACGTATTACTATTATTTATATATAGCTAGTAGTTTATTAGTCTTTATATAGTATCTTTATTATCTCTTCTTTTATACGCTCTTTATATCTATATATAAAATAAAAATATAAAGGCATATACATACTACTCCTTTTTACAGGGGGGTAAAATTAAAAAAGACTAATTAAAAACGATACCTTTTTTAAAGTTATATAACTCTTTAATTAGTAAGCCTAAAAATACAAAAAAAACGTCCTTTTAAAGGAAAAGTCTAGCGTAGCCTATTTACCTACTTAGGAGCTGCTTACTAAGGGGTTTAGAGGTAGTAAAAAATTAGTAAATATAGAACATTTTTAAGACCCTACTTTATATTAGTATAACTTTTTATTTAAGGTATAAAATTAGCTTATTATTATATATATTATAATAGTATCTGTAATATATAAGTATATAAAATATTTTTATATATTTATATATTAATTATATAATTATATATAAAACTCCCTTTTTTAAATTTTTAATAATAAACTAGTAAATAATAAATTACTAATAATTAGTACTGTAGCCTTTAGCTTCTATAACTACTTTATAATAGTTAGAGAATAGTAAAATATAATTATTAATAACTTCTTAAGGTATGTTATTCTACCATAATTATTAAAAATAAGTTAAAAAGGACGTAGGCTAGCCTAAAAGTAAAGTAACAGTATAAGGATGTGTGTGCTTTTACTATATACACGGGTACGAGGAGGCGTGTAAAAGGGGAGACAATAAAGGCATCTTATTATTCTACTCTTTTATAATAACTCTTTTAAAGGCCTCTATACTTTATAAATTAGATTCTACCCCTAAATTAGCCTTTTTATTTTTATTTAGTTTTTATTTTAAATAACTCTATATATTTTCTATAGGATCTAAATCAGGACTATAGGCTAGATAAAAAAATATTAAATTTTATTATTTTTAAACTAGTTTATAACGTCCGTTGTTTTATAACTAGGGACCTTATTTTATTAAAATTACTAACCTAGATTAATATTAATATAAAGATTATAATTATAATTATAATATAATAATATATATATTATTCTATTATTATATTAATAAAATAAAGAAAAAAAAGTATTATAAAACTTATCCCTTTTTATAGAAGGTTTAACCTTAGATATAAGAACTTTATTAATATAGTTCTTCTTAGTATAAGAAGTAAAAAAAATTAGGTATTTTAATAAATACTAAATTACTTCTACCTCCTACCTAAACTGCATCCTAAACTTATAGGGTAAGATCTTATCCTATAAAATAATTAATATAATTAATATAATTAATATAATTAATATAATTAATATAATTAATATAATTAATATAATTAATATAATTAATATAATTAATATAATTAATATAATTAATATTAAAAAACTAAAACTATAACTTAAAAATATATAAAAAATTATATATTTTAATATTTTAAATAGTTAATATAACTTACTTTATAATTAGCTAACAGCCAGTTCTTTTCCAACTCTACTATTACTTTTTTTTCTATAATATTATCTATTTTATTGTCCCCTTTGTATTACTAACTTATTAGAAAAGATAATCTTTTTTAAATTTATAGTTTTTATATTTTTTTAGTCTGTTTAGCGTATTTTAATCTTTTTATTTAGCATTTTCTTTATTTATTATTAGTTTTTTTTTACTTATATTAATTATATAACCCTTCTCTGTTAATATTTTTTATAATTATTATTTTATAATCTCTAAATTATTTTTAATAGTAATCTTTTATTTTCTTTTTTAAGACTTCTAGTTAAGTCTCTATTAATAACTCTTTTATCTCTTTTAGTTAACTTTTTTATACCTCTATAAAAACCTTTTTTATATTATCATCCTTTTTATTTTTATTTTTAATACGTTGAATAGTATTATAAATAGTTATTATAGGTTTTTATAAAGTAGAAATAATTATAGAAATAGAAGTATTTACTTTTAAAAGTAAGTTAATTTTAGATTCGAGTTTTATAAAATTTTCTACTATTTTAAAAATATAGGAGGCTAGATTTATAAAATTAAAAAGATATTATAATATACTATAATATTAATAATATATTACGTAATTACTAATTATATAAGTATAAGCTAATTTTTTACTAATTATATTAATTTATTATTATATAATAAATTCTTATCTAATAACAGGTTACGTACCCTATACTAGTCCTAAAATAGTATAGTTAAAATTTTAATTAAATATATTTACTAACTAAAAAGTTATAGGAATCTAAAAAACGGGCTAAAAATATTATTATATTTAGGTAATTTTATAAAGGCATACACATAGTCCTCCTTTTTAAAACCCCTTTTAGTCGCCCCGACCCACCACGGCCACACTATTTGTTCGATTAATATACAAATATAAGACAAATATAGGTAATTTTAATTTATTACGTATAGTAACTAAGCAGTAACTAAAACTGTTATAAAAATCTCTATAACTTTCTCTTTAAAACGGTATAATATACGTATTTTTAGGCCTAGTAATTATTTTTATATTAATGTTTAAAAATAGTAACTTTTTAGAGTACTCTTTTCCTAATATTACCCCCCTATAATATAAAAAATATATATAAAGGCATATATATACTCCTCCTTTTTCAAAACCCCTTTTAGTCGCCCCGAGCCACCACAGCCACACTTTTTATTTAATTAATATACAAATATATTACTAGCTACATACTCTAAGTATTATAATTTAAAAGTATAGCTACTTATATATTATTTATAAATAGATTTCTCTTAGTATATTATTACGATATTATTAATAGTATAACACTAATATTATAGAATATAAATAAGACTTTAGTATATATATATAAAAAATAACTAGATTTTAAAATTAACTAACTAATTAAAGAGATCTAGATTAGCAAAAAAATATATAAATAAATATTAAAATATAAGGTAGTATCACTATTATAGCTATAGTATATATATTTATATATTAATCGAACAAAAGGGTGTGGCTGTGGTGGCTGTGTAGGCGACCAAAAGGGGTTTCAAAAAAGGAGGAGTATGTGTATGCCTTTATGCTATAGTATATAATACTCTTATTAAAGTTAGTATAGAAAATAGACTCTAATATAAACCGAATATAAATAATCGATATTATATATTATTATATATAGAGAATAAAGAATAATTTTATGTAATACTTAAAAATATAAATAAAATAATATAAAAGTTATAGATAAAAAAAAATATATATACTTAATATTATATAAAAAGTCTTTACTAATTATAAGTTTATTAATAAATACTATTATAATATATTAATTTAATCTATTATAGGTAATATAGAAGTTATTTATATATTTATATATTAATTAAACAAAAAGTGTAGCTGTGGTGGCTCGGGGCGACTAAAAGAAATTCTAGAAAAGAGGAGTATATATATACCTTTATTAAGTTATTTATAAAATTAAATTATTATAAATAAAGTTATATATATACTCCTCCTTCTTTATTATCCCTTTTAGTCGCCTATACAGCTATTACAGCCACACTTTTTTTTTTTATATATATATAAATATATATAAAATAATTATATAATAATTACCTACTATAGTAAAATATATAGTTTAAATAATAAATAAAGTATATTATAATTTACATATAGCCATTTATTTACTACTGTAAGCGGTTAGTATACTAGACGATAATCTAACTAAAATTAGTACTGTAAGAGACGTTTCGGAAATAAAGAAGACCTATAAGAATATAATATAGTAGAGTATTTTAAGTAGGTAATAATATAGTAAAGAGTATAGGACGACCGAACTTACTAATAACTTTATTAGTCCTAAAATTTATATACCTAGTAACCGACTTAACTAACTACCTTATATATATGTAATTATAAGTAGTAATTATTAATAATCTTAAAGATAATTATAAGTAGTTACTAATTTATAAATATATAACTAGAGTATATTAAGTATAAAGGTATACACATACTCCTCCTTTTTAAAACCCCTTTTAGTTGCCCCGAGTCACTACAGCCACACTATTTGTTCGATTAATATATAAATATATATCTAGAGTAATAGTAAAGTATTACTATATTTAATATAGTACTTTAATCCTTACTAAAAGAACTAAGTATAATTTTTAACAATTTAAATATTATACTACTTATATATAATTATATAAGCTACTTAGTATTTATTAAGTTTTTATTATTATATATATTTATATATTAATTAAATAAATACTGTTGCTGTAGTGGCTCGGGACGACTAAAGAGGATTTTAAAAAAGGAGCAGTATATATATATCTTTATACTTATTACTATATTATACTACGACTTTATAAAGCTTATAATGTATACTAATAAATAACTATTTATTTTATAAATTATAATAATTAACTATAATATATATTCTAATTAAAAGATTTAATTTTAATTTTTATTATAAGTTTAGTATATAATATATATACTTTTTATTTTATTTTAATATCTAGTTTATATAATTCTAATTTAGTTTTAATCTATACTAGTATTTACAGGGGGGTGACATTGGGAAATACGTAATCGAAAAAGACTAGTTTTTAAAAATTTAATAACTCTATAACTATTAAACTTAAAAATTTGAAACTAAAGTTATTAAGAAAGAATGTTAGACAATATAATATAATTACGCCTAATTAGACTTAGCGTATTTATAGCTTTAGTTATATAGGCTTAAACTTAAGACTTCCTTTTATATTTAGATTTACGTATTAATAACTTTTTACCTAGCGTATTAAATTAGCTATAATATATATATATATATTAGTAATTACTATATAATATTTATACACTAAATTTTAGGTATTATTTCTTATCTAAATATTTCACAATTTAAGTTTAAAATATAAACACTAAGTTTAGAGATTTTAGACGTTATTTAGAAAACTATAATTTTAACTTATTTTTAAAAATTTAAAATACTACATAAAAGTGGAACTATATAATAAGTTTAAAAATAAAATAATAATTTAATTTACTATTATATTAACAAAGTAATAGCCTAGAAACTTTTTATAGTTTTTTTAATTTAAAGTCTTATAACTTATTATATAGTAAAAATAATAAAATAAATTTTATCTTAAATTTTAGACTAAAAAAAATACTAAATTACTAATATTTTATTATTACCTAACTAAGTTAGTGTAATTTAAAGTATATATTATTTAATAATAATAATATATTATTAACTATAAATTAGGACTAAAATGTTTTAAATTATATATAAAATTATAAAAAATATAAATTACGTAAGATATATTATGCTGTTTCTTAATTTTTACTATTTATTTATTTTAATAAAATATAAGACAGGGTGGCATAGTAGGCATATACCTAAAAATACTAAAATTTCTTAAATTTTTAAGGTCTTTTTATATATTAGGAGTTTAATTCTTCTTCTTATTATAGTGTTTTTTAAACGTGCCTACTTTACTAGTAAATAGTAAAGTTTTTAAAAGTATAGAAAACTGCTAAAAAATTAATATAAAATTATAGAAAAGCTAAAATCTTTATATAAAACGCGTTACATTTAGAGGCATTTTAGGCTAAATTACTATCTAATATTAGACGAGATGAAAATCTATTCCTAAATAGGCTTACCGTGGCGAACCTGGCCTAATTAGATAATAGACTAGTAGTTTAATATAATATTATTTAGTAATATAACCTATATTTAATTAGTTAGTTACTTAAAGAGCCGGTTGTTAGTTTACTTAAGAAATAAAAGCACTTTCCTTAAATAGTTAGGTAGCCTTAATATAAAAGGTTTATTTTTTAAAAAAAAAAAAATTAAAATAAAATATAAGATAATTCTAGTAATATATTATAAATATATACTATAAGTGTGTATATAAGTAATATATATAAATTAGTAATTTATATAAATTTTTTACCCAATTTACTACGCTATATAAAAAGTTATTAATACGCAAATCTAAGTATAAAAAAGAGTTTTAAGTTTAAGCCTATATAACTAAGACTATAAATACGCTAAGCTTAATTAGGCTTTATTATATTATATATTATAACTTTTCTTATTAATAACTTTAGTTTTAAATTTTTAAATTTAATATTTATAGAGTTATTAAACTTTTAAATACTAGTCTTTTTTAATTACGCTTTTCCCAATATCACCCCCTTATAATATTTAATTTAGAAATAATATTAGATTAGGGAATTTAATAAGCTAACTTACTATAAATTTAATTTTAATGTATTTAATAGTACTAGTAGTCTATATATTAGTAAAGTAAATATATTAAAATTAAATTAAAAGACGAGAAATATTTACCTTTAAATTAGATATATATAGTAAAATTAATATTTATTTAAAGAAGAAGTCGTGTTTAAATTACTTTTAGTTATTTTTTTACTTTAAAAAAATTTAAAAAAATTTAATTATTTTTTAAATAAAATCGTTTAATATATAGTATACTATTTCTACTCTTTTAATAATTAATAAATAAATTATTTATTTCTTTAATTTTTTTAAATTATTAAATATGCTAATAAATTACTAAATACTTAAATTAAAATAATAGGAAGTTTTTATTTAAAAAATTATATAAAAATAAAAAAAATATATTTTTAAAAATAAATAATATATAAGTAATTTTATTTATTTTATAATAATAATACTAACTTATAAATTATTTAATAAGTTATATACTAAATTTTTATAATTTTATAAAAAACTTTATACTTTAATATAAATTAGAAAAGACAAGTTAAAATAATTAATAAATAAAACTAGAAATAAAAAGAATATATAACTATAATAGTAAGTTAATAAATAGTAAATAATATATAAAATATATATATATATATATATATATATATAAATTTTATAAATAATAGATTTTATTTTATAAATAATTAATATAATACTTTAAAAAAAATTAAAAATAATAAGAATAGTAAAAATAAATAAAATTCTTTTATTTTATAAAGTATAAATTTATAAAAAGTATATATAAAGTATCGTTAGGTATAAATATAAATTAAAATATTATAAATATAATAATTTACTATAATAGGCTTATAAAATAGTTAATAATTAATTAAAGTTTTAAATTATAAGTAACTTAAAAATATAATTATATTATAATATTAATTAAAGTAGTAAAGGGCGCCGGTGGTTTCGGTTCTAGATGAAGCTTAGATCCAGCAACTAAAAAGCCAAGGCTCACGCGCTGTCCCGTGCTAGCGCGCTGAAGCTAGCGAGCACGTTTCCTCGTCGAGCCCCCAAGCATTACACCTTCAATCACATCAACTCTCACAGTCCGATCGCTTCTAATCAGCATACCCAAACCGAACGATGGAACACGGAAGATGTTACATCTATACACCGTCGGAGGCCGATGAGCGTCCCTCAAAGCGCCAGCGGACAAGTAAAACGAACTCGCAGGCCGACCTCTTGGCACGACTAGACATAGATCG
The DNA here is from genome assembly GCA_030770415.1 of Pleoardoris graminearum. NCBI lineage: Eukaryota > Fungi > Ascomycota > Dothideomycetes > Pleosporales > Didymosphaeriaceae > Pleoardoris > Pleoardoris graminearum. The sequence continues at coordinate 78,068 of JASEKS010000159.1, forward strand.
CAAAGCGTGGGCCGAACAAGAGAGAAACATTCAGGTAGCACACCCTCGATATAACCCGTGACATTATCCTGACGCACGGCAGATCACTCTCGAAGAAGCTGACAGCGCCACGCAAGGAAGAATCGTCCGTTTCGTAGCCGCCAGCGCTCGCTCGCAAGATGAGGAGCAGATGTCCATACCGACTGGACTCATCATCGCGGGACCTAGCATCGCGTCTCATGGGCCCTATTTCGAGAGGCTCGGGCGCAAAATTAAAGATGAGACTAATAGCTCTTATGTCGTTTTGACATCCGGAGAAAGCCCTAATCTCAAGACTTTCCTGAAGAACCTTATCAACAAGGTCACGTCGCGCATCGAGGAAGACGAGGAAGGCGATGACCTTGGATGTACTGCGAATTCGTCACGGCGAGGACCAAAACTTCTCAATTTCGATCTTGGCCTCGTGCAGCAGTGGTTCGTGAAGAATCATGTACAAAGCATTGTTGTAGCGATCCAGGACAGCGAAGCCTTTGATACCGGGCTGTTGGTTGAAATGGTTGCTCTTTTCTAGTACGTTCATCTACCAATGGTCTGCCACAGTCTAACCTTCGCAGTGCCTGGCTTGATCGCCTACCGTTTGTTCTTCTCTTTGGGATTGCTACCTCGGCAGAAAGCTTCGAAGATCGGCTGACGGGGAAGTCATTGCGATATTTGGACGGCCAGCAATTTGACGTTACCCAGTCGGACGAAATCATTGAGAAGTTGTTCCGCGGGACTGTTGCACACCCTGCTACTGAACCGCATATTGGGCCTGCGCTCTGTCGTCGTATTCTTGAAAGGCAGAAAGACCATGTTCAGAACGTGCAGGACTTCATAAATGGTTTGAAGTACGCTTATATGTCCCACTTCTACGCCAATCCGGCAACCATCTTTCTCAAATCGAATCCTACATTCACCGACTTCTCTTCCGATGCTTTCGAAGCTGTACGAAATCTACCGTCCTTCAGAAGGTAAGGGTTACTTTTGGCCAGGCGAGATTATACTGAGGCTTTAAAGGTATGTAGAGGAGAAGCTTGAAGACGGCGTCACGCAGAACGTACGGAAGTTGCTAGAATCCGACAAGTTCCTTTACACGGTGATCGAGGAGTCCATTCTTGCAGCAAAAAACGCACTGTCCTCTTTGAATATCGCTGCTATTGTTCTATGTCGAATGAGAGAGTCCCTGGGAATGACACCAAAGGTCCAATTATCCACCGCATGGGCCCGAGCAGCGTCTGGGGAGCTGCTGGACTCCTCTCTTCTTCGTGAGGCGATGCTCTCTCTCAAGAAAACTCCCTCTGACAAACTCGTCCGCCTTATTGACTCATTAATAGACCTCACGGTTGAAAATAATGGTCCCGAGGCAGAGCCCATCTCAATCCCCATCGACCTGGAGGATTTGCGAAGCAAACTGCAAATACTCGTCGAATCCAATGCGAGCTCGGGGCCTCTAAGAAGCCAAGATGATGTACGGAATGGTAGCGTCAGAACAACCGTAGTAGCTCAAAAGGTCCTGCTGAGCAAACACAAAGCTGCCCTTTCAGAACAGGACAAAGCCTACTCGGGGATAGTAGCGAAATTCTACGAAAAGCTAGACAGTTACTTCCGATCCTCCCTCATCGATCCACGAACGCTTTTCTTGTACGAAATTCTAGTGTACGACCTGAAGTCCCCACATATGGAGGTCTTCCAACCCAAGCCCCGCCTGGCCATTGAGCGCGCTCTTGCAACACCTCATGATTATCTGGGTTGCGAATGCTGCGGCGCTGCGCAAGATGGAGAGAACACTCTGTCCGGCACACAACCCGCGACCGCGATTTTGTACCAGCTTTATCTTGAATCAGGCGCTTTGATTAATGTCAGCGATCTATGGTCCGCGTTCCACGCAATCGTGGGCAAGGACGACGAAGAAGACGAATCGCAAACTATGTACGTGGTATATGCCGTTGAACGTGTTACATTCACTGACCATTTCCAGGGCTCTCTTCCAACGCGCCCTGGCCGAACTCAAGTATCTCGGCCTCGTCAAGCCAAGCAGGAAGAAGGCAGACCACATCGCGAAGATGATGTGGAAGGGTTTATAGCCCCTTCGTATCCCGCCTGCTGTACACCCATACCCTATACACCATACATCACACACCGCTCATGGCTTCGGCTTATGCGCAGTATCACACAATGCCCCACAATTCCTACACGTCCTCGTCTCCTTATCTGCCTGGAACTTCTCTACTGCCTCCTTGATCTGCGTTCCCAGATCTGTGCAATGGAAGCTTGCCTCATGCACCTGCTCCCCGCACTCCTGGCAATACCACCTCAGCTTGTCGACGCTCTCCTTTGGCCTATGCTGCTCCAACACTATGCCTACGGTATTCGCAAACCGGACCGGGTTATGCGGCGTATTGGGTGGTAATAAGAACATGTCGCCCTCGTTGATGTGGATGTCGCGGAACTGCCCGTCATCTATGATCTTAAGGAGCATGCTGCCTTTGTGCTGGTAGAACCATTCAGCGGTCTCGTTGATATGGTAATCAGCGCGCGCGTTAGGACCACCGACGATCATGACGGTTACGGAATCGTTGTAGACGCAGTAGTTGTTGACCGGGGGTTGGAGCATGTGGGAGTTTTCGGAGACCCTGGATGGGGAGCGGTCAGTGACTTGCAGAGAATGGGAGGGGTCTAAAATACCAGTTTGGGATGTTGATCGGTGGTCCAAGTAGCCGGACTGGTGTTGTATGTGAGAAGAAGCGCTGTGAGGCGGATGCGGGCGTCCGCAAGAGGGCTCGATGCGCGACGCGCGCTTGGAGGAGCTGGAGGGATGTGCGAAAAGCTTTCATAGCGCTATGTCAATTGCCTACGTCATGTATCAACTGGGGTAGGAGAGCATTGAATGTGGTATAGCAATGATTGCGGAGCTGTAAAGGCAAACTCGCTACCGAAGCGCGGTCACGACCGAACCCCGGCGAAGCTCCCCACCACAGGAGCCATGAAACCCCGCGAGCAAGTTGAGCGCTCGGGCCCGCTCTGTGACATGAGACGCGACACCACCTCCTCTCGCGCCAGCTGTTCTCCGTCTTATTTCCTCTACAACCTCGTTTCCTGCCCTGTACTGCTCTACTGCTGCCATGGACCACTCTCACATGGACCACGGCCACGGCGGCCACTCCATGCCCGGCATGGACCACGGGCCCAAGTGCAACATGAACGTGCGCTTACCTCTCCAACTTTCCTGCTGCGAGCGTGATGCTAACGGGTACAACAGATGCTCTTCACCTGGGACACAACCGACCTTTGCATCGTCTTCCCTAGCTGGCACATCTCCGGCACGGGGACGCTCATCTTCTCCCTCCTCGCCATCGTGCTCATGACGGCGGGCTACGAGGCCGTGCGCGAGGCGTCGCGCCGATACGAGACGCATGCGAAGCGGATGACAGAGAGGCGTACCAGTGGGGACGATCTGTTGAGTAAGCACGACTCCCTTCTCCTTCTCTCCCGCGCAAGAGGTGGCTCCCAGGATGCGCAGGCGTTCTGGGAAGCAGTTTTCTTTTCTCACGGTCCATGTGGACGAGCGCTGAGATGAAAATGGTGGCCTAGACGATGCGGCGGACACGTCGGAATTGAGCTCATTGCTGCGGCCAGGGAGATATGCGGGACGCGCGGGTGAGGGCCAGACCAAGGTGGTGAAGGCCGCGTTGTATGCGGTTCAGGTGTTTTACTCGTTCTTCATTATGTGAGTACACGGTTTTAGTTCTTCTTGGGGTGGAGATGCTGATCGGTGTCAGGCTTCTGTTTATGACGTACAATGGCTGGGTCATGCTGGCAGTCGCGGTTGGAGCATTTGTCGGGTATCTGCTGTTTAGCAACTCGTCGCCTACGAAGACGGCTGCGTGTCATTGATGCGGTTCCGCGAAGACTGCGTCTGGAAGGTCAAGGCGTTGTGCATTCAGCACGGAGGTTGGTGATACTAGGAGATTTGAAGGAGATGGGATTGGGATTGGGCAAGCCGTATAGCATTGCGGATGCAGCTCAATTGGACATGCATGTCCACACTTGAACCGAATATTCAGCATATGAATATGACCGTAGCACATGGCATATGCAATGAAACCTGACCGATGGCTTTGCATTATACCTCTATGCCGCCCATCTAGGGCGGATCCAACCGCTGTCCTGGCCCTCTATATGCGATCCTTATATGTCGGAACCTGTGGTAACCCAAGACCAGATCGTTACAGACCTATACCCAACCCTATTGTACACTGATATATACAAGTCTTACTTCTTCGTCCCATCATCGCCGCGATCAACGTCTCCAGCGCCGAAAGGATCACCCGGAATCTCCAAAGCATCATCCTCCGCATCCGTAATATCGTCGTGGTACTCTTCGCCCCAACCTGTCCTTAGGCTTATATCGTCGTCGTCTTCCCGAATGGTTTCGGCAGCCTCCAACGCCGCCGGATCATCCGCATACTCCCTTTCCAAGTCCTCAATGCTCATTCGCCTAATCCCAGCCCGCTCCTCGGCCTCCAATTGCGCCGCTCTCTCTTTCGTCTTCTTGTACATGAACCAACCCGTCACCGCGCCAGCAATGCCTCCGATCGCTATACTGATATAGCTGAGGGCCTTGGACTTTGCGTCCATTTTGTCGCCGTCTGCGATCTGAGCGAGCTGCGCGCCGATGAAGATGTGCAGCATGAGTTTTGGAGAGACGATTGCGGTGGCAAGGGCGTAGGAGAGAGCGGAGACAGTGGGGAAGGTGGCGATGGCGCCGTTGCAAAGCGAGTACGGAAGCGGGCAGAGCCGGATCATGACGAGGAGTTTGAGGCCGTCGTACTTGAGGGTGAGGGCGAGCGCGGCGAAGCGCTTGTCGTTTGCGACGAGGCGGTGGACGAGGGACTTGAAGAGGGAGCGCGAGGCGATGAAGGAGGCAGTCGAGCCGGCTACGGTGGCTGTTGCGGCGATGAACCATCTAGTGTCATGTCAGTACATAGAGTCATAGAATGTATGCAGCTCGGTGATGTAGCTTCGCAGCTCCATCGTGACGTACCCATTAGGGAAGCCATAGACAAATCCAGCGATTGTCAAGAGCGATGAGTATCCGATCAACGGTGGAAAGGAGACTACGAAAATCAGAGCCCAGAGTATCAACCAGCCAGCCGGGATGTTCCTCCACTTCTCTGCAGCAGGCCGCAGGGCGTGGAAGATGCGCTCATTGTACACGAGGAAGAGTATCGACAGTATGAGAATTGCCAGGCCCCCGGCTGAGAACAGTATTTTCTTTACTAGCGACAACTTCTCGTACCAGCTCGTGTACTTGCGACTGAGCTTGTTGTAGTTGGCCACCAGCTGGCGTATCCGTGAAGGCGGACGTGCGCTGCTGTTGGAATGCGGTCTGTTTTGGCGGAAGGAATTCGAGTGTGAGCGGCGGCTCCAGACGGGGCTGGGCCGTCGTTCGGGGGACCCTTCGTCGTCCAAGGGCAAAGCTAGGGCGCGCGCATCGTAGTCTTCCTCGACAGGCATCGTGACTGGGGCGGCGGGCGGCGGGCGGCGGGCGGCGGAGGCAAGCGGAGGTGCGGCGGTGCGGGCAACGGGCGTGGACGGTGTGTAAAGGGTGCTCAGTTGCTCACGGCGCGCTGGATGCGGACATTCCGTGGTGAGCGAGACAGCCGATTCGGGGACATGTGTCGCGGCTAGCAGAGAGATGCTGGTTTCATCATCGCGGCGGTGCTGCTTATGGACGCTAGCGAGTATGGGCCCGGAGATAAAGTGACGTGGAAGTGGGAAGGCCGTCTACGTCGTCTTTACCGCCTGTGCTGCCCAGGTGTACCCCGGTGGTGGAGGGCTCGGTACACACATGCGTCAACCCACATTGCTACCTGATGCCCTGCATGCGGTAGCGCGAAGCTGGAGACCAGTCGCCACGTGATTCAGCTCTGCTGGCCTGTACACCTGCAGAAGAGGCTGCCTCGGGGCTGCCAGGCGGGAGTGAAGCAACAAAGTGTCATCACGTCCCGTCAGCGTGCCCCTCGGTCGCCTGTGCCTCACCCGCCCCTATTGTTACAGCAGCAGGGCTTGCAATTGAACGTATGTGGCAGCGAGGGTGTGAACGCATGTGCGCACAGTCGATCCGCGCCTGATCCTTGTTCCCCACGCATAGGGCTCAAGTTGCGAGGGACGTCGCGCCAAGCTTGTATCATTCCCGCGTCCCTCCAAGGCAGAGTCGCCTGCAGCGGCTGCCTACGCGCTCTTGCTCTTGCTTTTCCTTTGCCCTGGCGCGCCTCACTGTCCTCAAACACTTTAATCCTCTCACCAACCTTGCCGCCCCCGTCGCGCCGCTGCGTAACAACAACACCACCACCACCACCACCACCACGCCCACAGCAGCAACACCGCCGCTGCTTGCATGGTCCGAGTTTGACAATGGTCGCCGACGAGGTCTACGACGCCGCACTGCCAGTGCTGCAGAACGATGCGCTCGACGAGGAGGACAAGACGGACAAGCTGGAAGAGCTGCTGCGCAAGGAGACGAGCCTCACGGGCAAGTCGCTGGAGAACGCCGTGCTCGACTGTCTCTGGCGCTTCCGCGACGCGGGCAGCGCCTCGAGCTCTCCACCACCGAGCCGCCATACCGTCATCCGCCGCGCCTCGCCCGCACCCTGGCAAGCGAACCGCACGCCCACGCCCGTCAACCACTCCCCGCGGACGATCCACCCTCCTCCGGGCTTCGGCGTCGCGCCTCCCGCCTTTACCCGTGCCAAATCCTCCAATGCATCCCCATTCACTTCTCCGCGACCCTCGCCGCGTCTGGCCTTCTCGAGCCCTCATATCCCGCATAGTCCTAGCTTGAGCGCATATCAGTTCAGCGAAGGCACAAGCCCCAACACAGAGCTTTATGGCGACCTTGGTAGCGAATCCGTAGACTGGCTGGTGAACGATGACTCTGGCAGCACCGAATCCTCCTCTCTGCTCGGCGACGGCACGCTCAACGGCGCGGCTGCGGAATGGGTTCAGCCTCAGACCGTAGATATGGGCCCGTATGACATGCTGCGATCGATCCTCCGCGACGACCGGCCTGACGAAGACATCGAGAAGGCTCTCGAGGCCAATGCATATGACCTGAGTGCCGCTCTGCTTACCCTCATGGGTGGCCAGACATTCGATGGTCAGCAAGTACCCGTCACTGCCCCTGAGCAGCCCACCGTCCAAGTAGGAAAGTCGATGAGTCCCGCGTTCCGCCCTGCGACACCTGCAGGCCAGGCCAAGAGCAACATCATCTGCAAGTATTTCTTGTCATCCGGACAATGCGCTAGAGCCGATTGCAGATTCAGCCATGACACCACCAAGACACTGTGCAAGTGAGTATGGCTTTGCTCATGCCCTGCTCTAGTGATACTGACTGTCTTGTCAGGTATTTCCTCAACGGCAACTGTCTTGCTGGGAACACCTGCATGTTCTCGCATGACCCTGCCCAAGTCATGGCTCGTCTGGCCATTTCAGATGCCTCTACTCCCCCTCTGCAAGCAGCTGTCCCGAACTTCCAGATGCAAGACTACGAATTCCCCACTCTGCAAACTACCAGCTCACCGGGTTGGACTCCTCAGTTTGCCGCTACCGACACGGTCTCCTTAGAGCAATTATATGGTCTCACCGGTCCAAAGCACCCACCTCCGGGCTTGAACCCCTTTCCCACGTTCACTCCTGGCGGCCTGAGTCGCCCGCAATCTAGAAGTACCAGTCGTCAGCAGTCCCGGGCTCCTACTCCATCAGTACCTGCTGTAGATGACAACGAAGCGTTCCCGAGCCTGGGATCTGCTGCTGCTGCCAAAGCTGGGAAGCGACATCACGGCAAGCGTGGTGGGCATGGCCACAACAACAAAGAGCCCACCGGACCAAACAATCTTGCAGATGTTGTTCGCATGTCACCCTCGCCGGCTCCGGCCCAACTCAGGAAAGGCCTGCGTCCGACAAAGAGCTTCACTGGCTCCCGAGAAAACAGCGCTGCTGCTCAAGCGATTCCTGCTCCACAACACATCCCTTGGCTAGAGACTGGCGAGAAAGCCAACGCGGCTTATCTCCAAGCTCGACAGGAAGCTTTCAAACACGGTAGTCTGCGAAACAAGTTCTTGCAAAGCGCAGCTCAAGCTTGGAACCGCAACGATTCTCGTGCCGCCAAGGCGCTCTCCCTTCGAGGCCAAAGTGAGAACAACTTGATGCGAGAAGCTCATCGCAAAGCCGCTCAAATCCTTTACGAAGAGCGTAACAAGGAGAATGGGCCGGACGCGCGTGAGCTTTACGTCGATCTCCATGGTAGGTCGCTTGCAACATTCGCGGGTATAAACGTGCCATGCTGAGTATAACAGGTCTACATCCCGATGAAGCCGTCTCCTACCTCGAAGGTATCCTTACGAAGCACAAGCAGTCTTCCCGTCCTGTATACGCCATTACCGGTACAGGTCACCACTCCAAGAACGGCAAGGACAAGGTTGGCAAGGCAATACGCGCTCATCTGAACGAGTGGCGATACGCTTTCCGCGAGTTCTCCGTGCCAGGTGACCGGAACAACGTTGGCGGCATCCTTGGCATCGACCCGAGCAGCTACGACAAGAGCGTTGCTGAGCGGGTCAAGGAAAGCGATAGTGGGACTGTGACGGAGGCTGAAGATGTCAAGAAAGACACCAAGGTCAGGATAATGAAGAGGGAGGAGATATTGGATGCGCCTAAGGGGCCCAAACGAGCTGCGATATGACGCGGCCTGGTCATGGGTAGAAGAATAAGAATCACGTGAACTCTTCAATGGTTTCTGTCCGTGATGTTTTGAATTTTTGTTTCTCACATTTTTTAACATCCGTTGGATCAGTATTCATGCGCAAGTGGGTCGAGCGTCCACAGTTGGGGAAGGATCGAGTTGGGGAAGGATGGCAAGCACGACAACCCGCACCTTCTCCCTCCATCTTGATCGACCCTGCATCTCCTCTCACCACCTACACCTTCGGGTAGGTGTCCTAAGTGTGCGGCCCAATCCTGCACCTCCATCGCTCGCTTTTCCTGTCCTTCAGCCTCTTGTCCGTGTGTCAGTCAGTTCAAGGATCACATCGATCCTTCTCGAGATCCTTCTCACTAAACTTGATTTGCCGCCGCAACAATACCCAGAGCTTCACTCACGCTCACCGCAACTGCTCTGGTAGCAGAATGCCCGTACCTGGTAGGCCCACAGGGTCCGTCTTGCCTGGCGATCTGCTTTGGCGACATGAGCTGAGGGAGCAAAATGCGACCCTTCTGAAGCGAATGATCACCCTGGAAGCGAACTTCAAAGACCAGGAAAGGCGGGTCCAGAAAGCGGAAGAAGCAGCGGTAGCTTGTACTGGCATGGCCGAAGACTTCGACATGGTGAAGGACGGTGTCGACCAGCTCGAGAAAAAACAACAGAAGTTCATGAGCGATGTGCACAAGCGGTTCGTTGACATGGACAAAGACATGGGAGAGTTTCGGAAGACCCAGGAGAGGGTGCAGAAACTCATGGCATCCTATCAAGAACTCGACGACAGCATCGGAGATCTGTCATCGCTGGGACCACGCGTTGACGATGCTGAGAGAGAAGTTCAGGGCCTGAAGAACAGTGTCAGCCGAAAGTATGTTCATGAGATGCAGAACTTGGACGCTCGACTGGAGGCCCTCGAACTTCAACGGTCGCGCGAGGATACGAGGATTCGGACCATGCAAGACGACTTCACGAAGAAATGGAACGGAGAGTTCCAAGCGTTGCGAGCGAACTTGGTGAAGTTGAAGGAGACCAGGAGGGCGGCGCCAGTGCAGCAACCCTACATGCAAGTGCCCAGGAGTCCGGAAGTAAGATCAATGTCAATAAGACCAACTGCACTCGGGGCCGCGCCCAGTCAGACCGATTGTAGAGGCGCACCCGGAAAGGCGCCGGGTCGCCCAGAAAAGATCATCCAGGTAGCACGGCCAGATGCTGAAACTCAAGGAACGACGCAAGCCAGTACACAGGCCGAGGAGACCGAGGATCTTGACTTGGACACGAATGTCGTTCCAGACATCGCGCCGCACAACCGAAATATGCCTGGAATGGGTGACACCCCCAAGAAGAAGCCTAAACTGCCGCGGATTGCACAAGGACGTGAAGCCAAACCAACAGATAAGAAGCGTGAACTCTCTCATCCAACCCCTCACCCAAAACCTCAGCAACAGTCACAGCAAAAGCCTTCGCAAAAGCCTGCCCACGGGCCTCAGCAGCAACAACAGGAAGGAAAGTCAGCTATCCCGGTAAACGTAGCACCAAGGCCTTCACTGAACAAAGTCGTTCGCCTTCCGATTAGCTTGAATAGCAAGAAAAGGCCTGGGTCGCCCATGCCGGCCCCCAGAAATACGAAACAACGATCAGTAATAACGGCACCGCAACAGCAACCCGCTCAAGGCCCGACAGACCCACCAAAATCACGAGAGCGGAAACCACAACCATCCCAGCCGACCCGCAGAAGCCGGCGAAGATCATCTCAGGCTACCTTCTATGAGCTTGGATGGGACCATACACAGCAACTTCAAAAGAAAGACGGCCCAGTGTACGACGGTTCCTGCAAACCACTGAAGACGAAACCACGCCGGTTACCTCCCGTGCCTGATGAGTGAGATATACAAAACCCCAGAATATGTCCAACTACGATCGCGAAAAATGATGTGGAGATCTTGTTGTCTTATCTCAGCTATACACCTCAAGTCTCCTTGAATTCATATGGACCCTCCCTGTCGACAACTGGCACCTCCAAGCTTGCCTCGTGGACATTCTTACCGTCAATCTTCAATCCCGCTCTCATTATGTCGCCCGTCTTTACAGGTCCAACCCCTTTTGGCGTACCAGTTAGTATTATATCGCCCTTCTCGAGCATCATGACGCGGCTGATGTCGCTCAGCTGGCGCGGGATACGAAACAGCATTAGCTCGGTGTTGTCGGATTGCTTGATTTCATTGTTGACAGATAGCCATATGTGGGCGTTTTGCGGGTCAGGAATCCTGGACTTCGCGATCAGGTTGGAGATGGGCAGGAAGGTGTCGAAGCCTTTGGCGATGGACCAGGGGAGGCCTTTCTTCTTGGCTTCGTCCTGGACGTTGCGCGCCGTCATGTCGATGGCGAGCAGATATCCTTAGCATTAAAAAGTCAGTCAATGTCGGTTGGAATTTATGGGTTGACATCAGAATACGTATAAACTTGATGAATAGATAGTGATGAATATACCTTCAATGGCGTCGATGGCTCCCTTGGTATCTTCGGGGTCGAGATCGCGCACCGTCTTACCCATGAGGAGGCCGAGCTCGACTTCATAGTGCATTGTAACACCGCGAGGGCGGAGAACAGGGCCTTGACCTGGGAGGAGGATGGAGGAGGGGGGCTTGAGGAAGAAGAAGGGTTGCTTTGGGCGGGCGCTGTTGAGCTCGGCGATGTGGTCGCTGGGATACGTTCAGTTCCTGTGGAAGTGCTGGTAGTGGAAGTCACCCACGCATAGTTCCGGCCTATGCACATGACCTACGAGTGGTATTAGCAATCAGCATTCACTGCGATTCGATCAGGGGTAAGGTGGCAGCCGGCCAATCTTTAGAGTTGACAATGCGCAGCACCGCTGCAACAGCGTTGCTCTCTTAGTAGCTATTTGGGGCTCGTTGAATGTCATTTCCAAGCTCTTTCTCCCGTCTTCAATGCTCCACGTGCCTGGGCTTGAGGAAGTCTAGTGTCCAGGTGCCTGGGTATCAACGTACCTTCCTGCAATTCGCCTTAATAGACTGCATACTCGCCGCCATGTCTCCCAATACGTATATCTAAAAGCGAAATGCCTATCAAGAATACCCAATGCCTATGTACAAGAGTGCGAATAGCATTCTCTGACCTTGATCCAGTGCAGTCGCGCTCCCGCCGTCGGCAGGGACCCCGAACCGAGGTCGGTCGGCACCCAAGCTTTTTTCCATTCTCCACATCCACATCCCACTTCGATCCCACATCACCGGCCTACCGCCTCACATCGTAACCTGCGCAAACTCTCTGCTCCGATACCCGCGGGAAACAGACCCACGATGGCACAAGCATCGCAGCCCCCAACCCTCCGCCTCGCAGAGGTCCTCTCCGACCTCGTCTCCCTGCGCGTCTGCGACTCTGCTGCGGCCCTCGCCCTCGTGTCTGCCCGCGCAAACAAGTCACCGTCCCAGGACGAGAAGAAAGAGGACCCGGAAGACGCAGATATCAAGCGTGCAAAGGAGCTGGTCGAGTTGCACTACGCGGTCAAGGAGGCGCATCGCAGGGGCCAGCTGGGCGCGGGGCTGGACGACGCGAGGACGGCAGTGGACAGGGCTGTGGGCGGATGAAGAGAGGGGGATTACTGTTGGTCTGGTCAGCAAAACCCAGTGAGTGGGCGGGAGGAGAAGAAGGTAGGGTTGGGCCAGGACATGTCGTCGGAGTGCGTCGGAGTGGGAGAAGCATGCACATTTGCAGTGTTGCTGGCTTTGTGGAAGAAACGTATGCATGGCTTTGAAGAATGGAAGTCTGAGGCTATCTAGGCTAGAGTTTGAGATACTAGGCAGGAGGTCACTGACTATCGGACACATTGCACCTTTACCTAGGAGCGCAATTGGAGGCATTGGACGCGAAGCATTGAACATGCAAGGATGGAATGAAGAACAGGTCGCTTTAAGAGAATAAGCAAAGGTGCAGCCCAGAAACCCGTATCCAACGGAAGGACAATTCCAATAGCTAAGATACGAACTTGATGCAGTAAAGCCGGGGAGAGGAATAGTGCGTGTGCGTTGTTACATAGGCCATAAGAACACCGCCTCAGCCACCCTTCTTGAGCGCATCGAGCTGCGGGCTGATATCGACACCCTTGGCCTTTTCTTTCAAGAGGAAGACTGCAACGGCGCCCATCGCTCGACCCGCAATGAGCTTGATGGGGAACTTGGGAACTGCTTTGGCCCGTACGACGTCTCGTATTCTGAGCTTGTGAGGTCCGGTCGTTGGTGCACGCTCGTCTACTTTCGTCCCTTCGGAGGAAGGTTCATCTGCGGGGACCTTCTCGGCCGGAGGAGATTTCTCGACCGTCGGCTCCTCGACGGCAGGCTCTTCTGTTCGTGGTTCCTCCGCTGGTGGCCCCTCCGCTGATGGCTCCTCTTTGAGGTCTTCGTCCGACGGTTCGGGCTGAGCTTTAGGTTCAGCTTCCGGCTCAGGTTCCTTTGCAGCCATTCTTTGGACGATCGGTGCCATCCCTTCCGGCTTCGCCTGTTTGGCAGGAAGCTCACGTTCTGGTTGGGGTTCATCTTTGTCTTTCTCGACAGGTTGGTCCACATCTTCCACCGGAGGCTCTGGTTGGGGTTGAGGCTCTTCAACAGGATTTCCTGTTTGAGGTCCAGGTTTTGGCTCTTCAACTGGAGGTTCGGGTTCACGTTGCGGCTCTTCGACGGGCTGGGGCTTGTCTTCGACCTTCTCAGGCTCACGAGCCGGTGCTTCCTCGGGTGGTTCCTCTTCAACAGAAGGCAGCTCTTCAGGTTCAGGCTCCTTCTCCTGTTCAGGTGCAGGTTGCGGCTCAGGTCCTGATTCCTTCCCCGGTCCTGGCTCAAGCTCAGCCTCTTTCTCAGCCTCTTTTGGGGGCTCCTCTTTAGGCGATTCAGATGGGGGTGCTGACTCCGGTTCGAGAACGGCTTCGACTGTCGCGGCACCTTCGCCAGCCGGCTCAGTCACGATGGCCTCCACAGGCTTGCCGTCTTCCGTTGCGATGACCATGGTCTCTTCTGGAAGGACTGAGAGGGGATGATCAACTGGCGGTGTCCAAGACCAGGACGGAGACATCCACATACCTGGCTGCGGTGGCTCTTCCGCAGCTGGGGTTGGCGGCGGAGGAACGGGAGGTTCCTCATTGGTTGGCGTCGGTTCAGCTGGCTCTTCTACTTCGATGGCCGGTAGGAATAGCGGGCTCTCGGCATCAGAGACATCAGACATGACGTGACCGCAAACAGGACGATGACAAAGCGCGGCCCAGCCGAGCTCGTGTGCCGGTGAGAAGGGAAGAAAATGGAGGAGTTATATGCGACGGTAAGGATGGATTAGACGGCACAACGAGCAATAGCTGGGCTGAAAGAGGTGAAGTCGGCGTGGGAGGTGGAGCATGTATGAAGGATTGCTGTTGGTCACCGGAGCAGCTCCCATGCTTGCGCCGCGATTAGCGTATCGACGTGAACAGTAGTTGCAAGTGTCCAAAGTTTGAAAGGTCAACCGCCGAGGACAAACAAGAAGGAAAGAACTTGCAGTAATGCAGAATGTATGCCACCGGATTGGAAGTGTCATCTTGCAGACACGCTGCAGTGACTTTCAAAGTTAATGCCACCTTGAGTATGGCCATGTATGAGGCGACCTGCATCCCATGGAATGTTGGCTACATCTGGAATATCTCCGTACTTCCAAAGTTTACTGGTTATGTAGTTGCTGGCTGTAGCTCCCTGTGGTAGACGGAGCAGGCTGTAGGGACATTCACTGGCAATCGAACCGAGGGAAAAGACTCAAGTAGTTAGCAGCGAAATACTTAATCAGTGTTACATACGAAATATGTTCCGCAGCTCGAATGTTCACGCTCGATCGCGCTCTTGCCCCGTTTGGACGTTGCGGGCGGAAGGTGCGTTGATTGGCCGATATAGAGCTTACTAAGCGAAAGTAGCTCCACACCGGCTGCCCTCTGCTCGTGCTTTCTACGACGCGACCTCCCCGCGACTCTTTCCGACCTCACACACAGCTGCAATTGGGGGCAGCATCGCCACCATGCCGCTCGACGCCGCAACCCTGAAGGTCCTGAAGGCGACCAAGTTTCCGCCCGAGTTCGACAAGCGCGTCGATACGAAGAAGGTCAACCTCGACGTTATCAAGACATGGATCGCCGGCAAGATCAATGAGATCCTTCCCGACGACGACATCGTCCTCGACATGATCTACAACATGCTTGAGGGAGATCAGTTTGTCGGTA
Source organism: Pleoardoris graminearum (assembly GCA_030770415.1). Classification (NCBI taxonomy): domain Eukaryota; kingdom Fungi; phylum Ascomycota; class Dothideomycetes; order Pleosporales; family Didymosphaeriaceae; genus Pleoardoris; species Pleoardoris graminearum. The sequence continues at coordinate 93,088 of JASEKS010000159.1, forward strand.
TACCCCCGCCTTGGGTGTGTTTCTGCGTGCTAACATGCTCAATTGCAGCTTAAGATCAAGGAGCTGCAGGTCCAGCTGCAAGGCTTCCTCGATGCCGAGGGCCCGAAGTTCTGTAAAGAACTGTGGAATCTGATGCTAAGTGCGCAGGAGAGTCCTCTGGGCGTGCCGAATGCGCTCCTAGAGGCCAAAAAGCTCGAGCTCCAGCAAGAAAAGGTATGTCGTGCCAGCTCAAGCCGTGATCCTTTCCGGTGCTAACAATCGTGAGCAGGCATCCAAAGCCGCCATGCAGTCTCGTCGCGAAGAAGAGGAGATGCTTGACTCATTCCGCCGCAACGAGCGTTCCGATCGTGGTCGTGACCGTCCTGAGCGAGGCCGTGGCCGTGGAGGCTTCCGCGGTGATCGAGGCCCGCGCCGTCGTGATGGCCGGTCTCCGCCGCCGTACGTCACCAGTAACATGCGCAATAAACAGTAGACTGACGAGTGCAGAGGTCGAAGGGGCTCTCCGCCACCCCGCCGTGAGCGAGACGTATACATCCCTGAAGGTCGCGGACGTGGCAGCGGACGTCGTGATAGATCTCGCGAGCGTCGTCGTTCTCCTTCTCCTCGGCGTTCCCGCTCACCCATTCGACGCCGCCGTCGTTCTCCGTCCGAGAGCCGCTCCAGAAGCCCTCCTCGGCGATCCCGCCGAGCACCTTCGTCTGACCGTTCTAGGTCTCCCGTTCGTCGGTCTCGTCGCTTTCCTTCCAGGTCGCCTGTGCGTCGTTATAGAGCTAGGAGCCACGACAGGGCATTCTCACCGAGCAACGATAGTAGAAGGTTGCGCAGACCTCGCTCTCGATCTTCAACACCAAAGGACAAATTAAGCTCACCATCAATCAGGCTTTCACGTTCCCGGTCTCGTAGCCCACCGCGCCGTCGACGGAGTCGCGTTGAATCTCGATCTCCCGATTCACGGTCTGTCACCCCACAACCTGAGCGAGCCAAGGCGAGCAGACGCAGACGTTCCTCTTCTCAAGACTCTGAAACACGGGCTGATGTGAAGAAGCGCAAACAGGGATCCAGGTCAAGGTCGCGAAGCTCCCGGTCCCCTACCAGATCGCCATGAGAAGATTGAGCCGAGTCTATACGTACTCCATCGCAAAAGGTCTGGAACAGGAAATAAGCCATACCGAGCAAGGTTCGTACATGGTTGCTGTCTGATATATTTTTCGGTGAATACTTTCGTTACTGCGTCTTCAAAACAGGTCCGAGTAGGGTCTTCCAGGATCGCCCAAGGCGGAACGCATTTGGGTCTTCATCTGGCGTCGAGCTATCACAGGTTCCGGTTTTCATACGGCGAGGCAGCAGTGCATGGAGGGCTGAGAATATGCTCCTTTGCGCGGAGCTTTTGGAGGAGAGCAATTGAAGAACAAAATTCATGTAGTCTGGAACAAAAATACATTGAGCCCACCGGCATCTTGAACTCACAAAGGCTGTGTGTATGGCGAACCGTAGGGTAACTCATCGTACAACTCGTCGAGCATGAGGTTCACTGATGGCTCGTGCACAAAAGTTTCTTGAGCTTTTCATTGTACGAGTTGACTGTTCGAAGCTACCCCGCCACCCCACCTTCAGCGACAATCATGGCCGCCGATGCGCTTAGGACAGCTGCGAGCACCGAGAACAGCGCTTACCAGTCATTATGGGCGAACAAGTACCGCGGGGTAAGACTTTCCTTTGACCTGAGACGGTCCAGTCTTGATCGTATGCAGTGACCGTTTCCTGTGCACCGATCCCGGAAACACAGCGGGAATACACATAGGGCTAACCTCCCACACAGGCGACGGTAGAAGACCTCGAACCTCCGCCCGCGCTATCATGCCGCCCTACCGACCCCATCGCCCACGCCCTCATGTCTGGCCTCGAGCGCGACTACACACACCTCACCGTGACGTCTGAATCCAATCGCGCGCTGCTCGGCTACATCAGCATCCCTCGTCTCCAGCAGCTCCTCAAAGAAGGCAAAGTCAAGGACAGCGACCCGGTGGAGGCGGCGATGCAGAAGTTCAGGAGGAAGGGGACAAAGTACAAGGTCATCACGCTGGAGACACCGCTGGAGGAGCTGGAGGCGTTCTTCAATGGTGGGGTAGATGGGAGCGGCAAGCAGGACTTTGCGGTGGTGACAGATGGGAGCAGGAAGTTTGTGCTGGGAGTGGCGACCAAGGAGGATCTGGAGAGCTTTGTTAAGAGGAGGGCTTGAGTTGGAGTGTGCAGAGTACTGTCACAGTACTAGGGCAGACGTGTAGGCACCACGTGTCACCCAGCATGGGCAATACAGTTGGTTGTCCTGCAGCCGTAGGTGGACAGAAGATTTCCACGGCATGCATTGCTCGGGCGTTTGAAAGGGACCAGCATGGGCTGCTAGGTATTCCAGACTTTTAGTTCTCACTGGGCTAGAATGTTGCAATCAAGCTTCAAGTTCTGGCCCAAGCACTTGTGATTAACGAGCTATTAATGCACGTGGAAAAGCAAGCATGTGGGGTTTCCATGGAGCCCGCAGATGCAGATCGGATTGATGCAGGTCAGCTCGACGTAACCCTACCCGTGAATGGTATATTCCTCCATCTCCTACCTCGTATGTGAGCCCTCTCTTCTCATTGTTCACCGTACTCGCTGCATGCTGCGACCCGAAGGATGCACCGCCGCAATGCCGTTCCGAAAACTCGCGACGTCATCATCGGCCTAATCAGCGCTTCACCACCAACCCTTCCGAAACGACGTCGGCTTCCTCAACAACACCTTCTCCAAGCAAACCGCTCCCATGCGCATCTGAGACCGTACCGCGCACGCGCACGCGGCCTTTGCGCCTATGCCCGTCCGCTCTCGCATCGCTGAAATGATGGCGCGCGGCTCCTCCTTCGGCGTTCTGCGTCCGCACCCAGCTGCCACCCGGCGATTACCGCCGGTGCGCGCTCTCACGACAAGTGCGCGCTCTCTCGCTCGTCCCACGCAGAAAACGAGGTTCGGAACGACCACACCAGTTCCAGAAGGAGCTGCGCCGCCCGTGTCGAGGCCACCATTCTACTTCGAGGCCGGATACGCGCTCTACCACAAGCGACCCTCGCGCCCCTTTCCGCCGCCGTTCCTGTCGCTGCCTTCGACGAGTTTCTCCGAGCCTCTGAGCACGCATGACAAGAGCAGGGACAGGAGACCGAAGGTCAACGGCGAGATGGTCCGGGGCGTTACCAACGGGGACGATGCAGTGCTCGTCAGCGACTACTTTATCGGTGCAAACGACGGCGTCGGCGCTTGGGCAACGAAAGAGAAGGGACATGCGGCGTGCGTAGTTCCCTCTTGATGTGGGTATGGATCGGCAGCTGATCACTCAACAGGCTTTGGTCACGGCTGATTCTCCATTTCTGGGCCTTGCAAGTCGAGCACGCAAGCTACGACCCACGCCACGAACCGGATCCTGTCGCCTACCTGGAGAAGGCGTTCGAGCAGACCCTCGAGGCAACTTCCAAGCCGAACGAATGGTACGGTACAACCACAGCATGCGCCGCGCTTCTCGGGGCTGACGCTCACGAACCCGCACGTCCGGTTCTATACGTTACACAGCTCGGCGATTCGCAGATACTTGTCATCCGTCCCAAAGACAAGCAAGTCGTCTTCAAAACTACCGAACAATGGCATTGGTTCGACTGTCCGCGACAGCTAGGCACGAATAGCCCTGACACGCCCAAGCAAAACGCAGTAATGGACCGCGTTGAGATTGAAGAGGACGATATTGTCATTGCTATGACTGATGGCGTCATTGATAACTTGTGGGAACATGAGGTTGTGGAGAACGTTGTGGACAGCATGTACAGGTGGTTCGATCGGAAGAGCCTGCCAGACCCGAGCAAGGAACCAGAGGAACAGAGCTACGCAGACGGCATGCGATTTGTGGCGCAAGAGCTTGTCAATGCAGCCCGCACCATTGCAGAAGATCCATTTGCAGAGAGCCCTTACATGGAGAAGGCGATTGACGAGGGGCTATCCATCGAAGGAGGTGCGCATCCATTTTCTACACATCTCCACCGATTGTCCAACCGGACTGACTTGTATTAACAGGCAAGCTCGACGATATCAGTGTGGTCGCCGCCCAATGCAAGCGACGTAAAGGTTGAGATGGTTACAACGTTGGGGATAACGCCCTTCGGGAGAGTTCGCTGCCACAAATCCTAGGTCGCTTGACCACCCACCCCGGGGCATCACCAGATTTGAAGATCAAGAGGAAGCTCAGGACGCACATCGCCAATGAAAAGTGCATCATGCTGACCCCCGCAAACTCTACTACGAGTCTTTCTAATTGTTCTTGCCTTGAAGATGGCCCCTGGGACACTCAATGACACGGTGGCACGCACCGGCGTTCGAATGGTGCAACTGATGCAAACCATGCAAGATCTCAGGGCTACCATATACACGCACGCAACACCTCTCAGAGGTGCGAAATCTTGTTAGCCATCGCCTTCTGTAACTGTCTTACCGAGGTCTCCATCCGTCTAGCAGCGGTTGCTACCTCGAATGCAGTAAGAAGATGTGTATATGCAGAGTGTCACATAGTTGTCGGATTTGACTTGCTGCGGGGATCAGGCCAAGATTCGGAGTTGAGACAGAGTTAAAATCGCGGGAATATTGGTCCGTCGGACAGCACGCTCACTCGACTTGTGTTCGGACCAATACATCTCGGAATAATTGATGCGTCAAGTGCTCTACTCCGTTTTCTTGTTCATACACCCTACCACCTTCACTGCCTTCACATCTTCACTACTCGCATGGTATGAGTCAGAGTCCGCTTTTTGATTTATCTGCTCTTCTATATATTTCAACCACCTGTAGAGTCCCCTCGCCACTCTAGTAGCTCTTAATGACTCTGTCTTCAGCCGAAACCAGGAAGATTCTGGTGCTTGGGAGTGGTATGGTCGCTCCTCCATGCCTGGGTTATCTCACATGCAATCCCAAAACCGAATTACACTGGGTAAGTGGGTAAGCTAAAAAGGATTCCTAGACACACTGAGGATTTCTGACACTCAATAGCGTCCCGCACCCTCAAGACAGCTGAGCATCTTGCAACCAAATTTCGCAGCGTCCACGCCATTGCTCTCGATGGGACTTCCGAAGCAGAGCTTGACAGACACATTGCCACCCACCAGGTTATCCTCTCACTCATTCCATACATGTATCATACGGCCGTCATTAAGTTTGTAATTAAGCAAGGCACCCACGTTGTCACGACGAGCTATGTTCCCCCTGCTCTGCGCGAGTTGGACGAAGAGGCCAGGTGCGCCGCAAACACGGTGCTCAACGAAGTCGGCCTCGATCCAGGTATAGACCACCTCTACGCTATCAAGAGAATCGACAAAATTCATGCGGAAGGCGGGAATGTGCTCGAGTTCTACTCATACTGCGGTGGATTACCAGCCCCGGAATGCGCTGACAATCCACTTGGCTTCAAGTTCTCCTGGTCACCACGTGGTGCGCTGCTGTCTCAAGGGAACTCTGCGAGGTATCTGAAGGACGGCTGTATTGGGGAGATCCCTTCCGAAGACCTGGTGGACACGGCAGAGCCCTACTATGTTAGGGATGGCTACGACTTTGTCGCCTATCCGAACCGAGATTCTGTGCCATTCGAGAGTTCTACAACATACCCGAAGCGCACACCGTCATTCGTGGTTCGCTTCGCTACAAAGGTAACCCGGCGTTCGTGCAAGCACTCGCCAACTTGGGATGGCTGGACCAGGACAAGAAAGAATGGTTGAAGGAGGGCATGACTTGGGCTGAAATCCAGCAGAAAGCTATCAGTGCAGCGGCCGCGGATGAGATGTACGTCATCTTGGAGATCCACAGATACACGCAGCTAACGTTCTTCAGCGCCCTCAAAGATAGGATCCGACAAGTGGCCCGCTTTCGCAATGACGAAGACGGCGAGCGCATAATCTCCGACATGCAGTGGATGGGCCCCTTTTCCCCGGAGAAGGCTACCAAGAGGGCCGGAAACCTCTTGGACACACTCTGTGCACAACTCCAGAAGGTCATGAGCTTTGGTCCTAGGGAGCGTGACCTCGTCATGCTGCAGCACAAGTTCGTTGTCGAGTGGCAGGACGGACAAAAAGCTCGAGGCTGAAGATAGGATATCCGGCCTCAGAACTAACCTGGGCCGTAGGAGATGCTGACGTCCACGCTGGAGCTCCTGGGCGATCTAGAGGGCTATCCTGCCATGGCGCTATCGGTCGGCGTGATGTGCGGTGTTGCGACGCAGTTATTGCTAGATAAACACCCTGCGGTCTGTAAGCGAGGTGTTCAGGCTGCGCACGAGAAAGATGCATGCGATGTGATTCAGGACTTGGTTGAAAGGGAGGGAATCAAGGTGGGTGGAGCAGAGTGCCGCGGCTGGATAGGCTGAGTGGGTGTCCTTGAGTCCCCGGTTTGAGGCGGGATGGGTGCGATATGCTGGTATGAGTGCGGACTTATGGCTTGGACATGAACGAGAGGCTATCTCTGACTGCATTCCATGAATGACCAAGTTCATCGAGACCAGAAACTTTCCTATTCCCCTAAGTGGTCTCTGATTCGTGTCTGTAGTTTTCACAGGGACGGTAGGAAGTAGATGCGTCTTAATTTGTTGTTGGATTGCCTATCCTAGGGTAACCCAACGGTCTGAGACATCACGCATTAGATCCGTCTTGGCCGACCTTGTGCCTGCGCGATGAGTGGTACATTGGCGCGACGGTGTAGGCAGCGGCTCCCCAACCGGAAGTAACTGCAATAAATGCTAATGATCCTCTGCAGTAATGCCTGGGCAACCTTCCATAGCGTCATCAGGATATTGGTATCCGCAGTACAGGCAATACTTGTACTTCTCTCGCAGAAAGACGAGCACTTTCTTTAGGCGCTCAGCCACTGGTAAGGCTTCAAACTCGGCAAGCTCCGGGTCTTCGTCCTCAAGATCATTCTCAAGCGAGGTATAGAACGGCGCCACATCACGGCCGAGGGCGACTTTGGAGTCGTCGTCATCTTCGTCTTCGTCACTCGCCAACGTTGGAAGCCGAGATGCAAGACTGTTGTCCAGCTCTCTGCGCTGCCGCCAGTCATGCTCCTTTTCAACGCGGCGGCGGGCGCGAACACGCCAGAGCACATTGACGTCTTTGAGCGGCTTCTCATACTCACCGTCCTTGTCCTGTTCGTCTTGCTCAGCCAGGCGCTCCGCGGTTCTCTGGGCGCTGTCCAGATCCCTTTCCATCTCCATCTCCTTCTGTTGCTGCCTGCGATCTTGGAGATAGTTGCCCTCCTCTTCCTTGGACCGCTTCGCTGTTCGCGCTGCTTCGTCCCATGCTTCCCTCAACTTGCGCTTCTTCTCCGACTCGAGACCGATACCGCTCCTGTCCTCCTTTATGCTGACGTGGATAGGTTCCTTGCGCGCGTTCTCGCATCTGCCTAGTGCGTCACCTTGTTTGAAACCGAACTTGGCCATCATCTTGAAGCCCTTGTTGTCTTCGGGCAGGGCGGTGGCCAGCGCTGCCTCCCGTGCCGCTTCTGCCTCGGCTTCGCGCTCGGCCTTGGACTTCTGACGCGCTTTGGCTTCGCCCTCTTTGCGCTTGCGCGCGGCGCGTTGGAGCGATGTTTCATAGGTGGGCTGTTTCGGCGCATCGGCGAATACCATGTTCATGTAATCGTCTTCCTCGTCTGATTGCGTCATGGCGGGCTGGCTCTTAGCTGTTCAGCGGCGTGTTGTTTTGTCTTTGCGTGGTCCATGAAGCGTCTCCTCAGTGTTGTTCTGCAAGGTACGCGCCTCTAGCGCCTCTTGGCAGCAGGTAACGGGACGTTTCCCATCGCACAACCTCCATCTTCTGTACTTCTTCTCATGGGGGCCATGCGTCGATGGTGCTGCTTCGGCTGTGCTGCTGCTGTCGACATCGGCGTACCCCGCCTCTGACGCAAGTTGATATGCGACCGAGCGGCACACGTCATACGGATCATCTCTCAACTTGTCCAAACCGCATATTGCCGGCTTGGACAAGAGCCAATCCAATGCCCCCAGCGGGGATCCTCCCTCGCCGACCAGCATCGTGCGATCGAAGCGCATCGATGGCGGCTCAGATTTCGTGCGGAGAGGCGGTCGTCATGCGACAGCCGCACGGTGCGCCCACTCCCTGCGCGGTTTGCGACAAAGGTCAACGATGCTTTCCGAGGTGTTAGCAATCCTTGTCGGCTTCTCGTGGTTCCTCGGAACAAGGCCCACGCTCCCTCTTGACGATGAATTGACGCGCGCAACATGAGAACCCAACCTACAACACGTCTACCGATACGAGCGCGGCGCCTGGGAGAGGGACACAAACAGAAGGTGACAATACTGAGAGAGGGATCCACGCTCCGGGATTGGCTCGCTTTCCCGGCCATCCTCGACAGCTAAACCCCAAGGGCAGCGTGTGCCGTGCCGGGGTATTCGACGCCAATTCATTGTCGCCGCCTTCCGCACAGTGCTCAAGTGCTCTCGCCTGAGCATCCTTGTTTGCGAGATTCCAAAGCCTGCGGCGCCTGCCAGTCATGTTGCGCAGTCGCAGGTTTGCGCCATTCCACCATACGGAGACTCCGGGTACTCAAGCGCGGCTCTGATTATGGAGACGGGGAGTTTCAAGCTTGCAGCTGGAAACAAGCAATTGGATTGCGACGTTGCTACCCACCACCAGCCCAGAACCAAAACATCCATGATTTCCATGCATGTGCTCGTGCGCTTGTGTAGCCTGCCTCGGTCGCTCGGTCGCCTGCTCCTACATCTGTGGCTACAATTTCGGAGGCTCGCCAAAACAAGTTACCTTGTTTGCATCCATTCGTTGTTGGGTCATATACGGCTAGTCGCCACCACGCCTCCTTTAGACAGCCCGAATGATCTACATATCCCTCGGTTTGCCTATGATCCTGGTCCCCGTCTTGCTCTGTCTAGGATTCTCGGTTTTCTGAACATTCATGTGCTTTCTTCTTCGCCTCCACACTTGTTCATAAATTTGTTTCCCCGCAAACTCTCCGCATGTTCTGACTCTGAATCCTGCGTTGGAACCCGTACCGTTGAAGCCAGAGGAACTTACTTCCCTTTGTTTGAAACCGAATCTTAAATATGGGAGATAATAAGGAGTTGGAGTCCTCGCGCGAGGAGGTAGTGCAGGAGCACGTGGCAAATGGTGCAACACCTCGAAAGAAGGGTGGAGTTTTCAATACTCTGTACCCTCCTGGCCCCAGGCCTGGAGCGGGACCACGTATGAAGAACCACTGCAGGAAATTCTGGTGGTGTGGTACGTATCTTGAAATTGCAGTCGCAACCACTTCGGACTACAGCTTTACTAACGCATGTAGATCTCCTTGTCCTTGCTATCATCATTCTGATCATCGTGTTGCCCATCATCTACGTCGGAATTCCGAACATCGCTCAGCGCGACATCAACAAATCAACGCTGGAAGTCACTTCTCAGCAGGTCAGCAACCCAGAGCCAAACAAGATTCATTTGAACATCAAGAGCATCGCGAGAAGTAGCAGTTCATTCCACCCCACCATCGAGGCTTTCCAGGCTGGTTTGATGCTCGAAGACCAGCCGGCATTCCTATACCTCAACGTACCAGAGGCCAAGGCCGAGGCCGAGACCAACATCAACATTGACCAAGATGCCCCGATCGTCAACATGGATTCTTTCAGAGAGTACACCAAGACCACTATGATCTCTGAGGAGTTCACTCTTCTCATGAGCGGCAAGACCAAGGTGCACCAAAAGGGTCTGGCACCTATCTCGGTGGACTATAACAAACAGATCAAAATGAAGGGTGGGCACCATCTTGACCCCTTGCCAACAAAGTGTCGACCGCTAACCATTCCAGGTCTAAACAAACTGTCTGGCCTCAGCATCGAAAACATCAAGATTCTCTTCGGCTCCGAGAGCCCCACACTCCCTGACGGCTCCAATATGGAGGGTACCGTCATCATACCTAACCCGTCCGTCATGACTCTCGACCTTGGAAACGTCACCATGAACCTCTCCATCGACGGTAAAGCCATCGGTACCTCACTGCTGCCCAACCTCGTTCTCAAACCCGGCCAAAACAACTGCACTATGACCAGCAAGCTGGATCAGCTCAAAGTCATCCAGCTCATCACTACCAAGTACCAAGACGCCGTCCTTCCACTTGAGATCGTGGGCAATAGTAGTGTGCGCAACGGTCAGCACCTGACGTACTTTGAGGAGGCAATCCAGAGTAATACTATGAAAGTTAACCTGGATGTTAAATCGGCGCTAAAGGGTATCGGCCTTAAGCTCCCGGGCTTCTCTTAAGTTGATGACGATAGATGGCGGTTGACCTGCGTTTACAAACTGGATCTGCGTGGTGTATGGCGTTGATGCAACGGCTGTACTTGGTCTGGCGCCCTGGTGGCATATTATGCCGTCGGCATGAGTATTTTTTTTCCTTTTTTTTTTTTTTTTTGGAAGGCCCAATGAGGTTTTCATCTGGGGCACGTATTCGTGCCACCGGGACCTGGCAACTGTGGGACGAACAGTCGATAAGCGATATCTTGTTTAAATCATCTCTCAATGATGCATGCTAGAAACCGCGGCGGGAACAGCTATGTCTGGGAGTTGGGTCTGGTTAGCGTAACGTCACTCGTGAATCCATCCGGTTACATGGAATTTATCTCTTCCTTGACATCGTTGTGATTATTAAAAGAGAGACAGTTATTGGCATAACGTTAGATGCGATAACCTTACAACTATGGGTTAACTCATCCTTCGTGGAACCCTTTCGAGTAGCCTAAACTATTATAGTGAACCTAGAATACTTGAAATAGCGTGACAGGACGAGCGTTGATACTACAGCGTGTCGACGCAGCACCGTATCTCCTCCCTATGCGCTTCCGCGATTCTCACGGCCTACCGGCTCCGGCCTTTGCTCGTCGAATCTCTCTAGATCTCAAACTCGTCCCCGAAGAAATGGACTATGCCTCGCATAGCATCCACCCCGACCGCCAACGCCAACTGCCTCGCGTACCGCTCGTCCGTCCTCGCCCGCAACGCAAGAAGCATCACCTCCTTCAAGCTTCCTGCGATATCACTCAGGGCGATTACTTGCTGTTCATTGAGTGGCGTCTCAGCAGTGCAGTAAGGTAGGAGATCGCGATACGCAGTCTTCGGAAGTTGGAGTTGCGCATTGCTTGGTGCTCCGCGGTTTGAGGCCGCTGGGTGGGGTGTACTGGATGGGATCATGCGTGGGCGGTAGTCTTGCGGTCCGTCGACTTGGGGGAGAGTGGGCTGAGAGGACGCGGTAGAAGACGCTGGCGAGGACACGCTCGTGGCATGCTTGGGCGGCTTGTCTGGTTGGAGTGGGTAGATGGTGGAATGGGTGTCTATTTTGTCGAGGTCGGCGACGGAGACGGCGTCGCGGTATGTCTTCGCTGGCGCAGTCTGCGATGGGTGAGTACAGCCTCGCAAGTCAGGAAAACTCGCTCTCACCTCTGCCGGGCGACGCCGCTGTCCGGCATCTGCAGGCGACATAGTCGCGTCTGGGGCGGAGAAAGCAGCCTTGTTGCTGACGACGTGCTGCAACATGCCGAGATGTTTGGTGCGACAGAAGAGGTAATGTTCGGAGGATAGAAGTAGGGCAGTGTCGATATCTGAGCACTTGAGGTGTAGACGATGAGTGAACGCATGTCGCTATTAAGGAAGGGACGGACGAACGCATGCCTTCCCATGCAAAATCGGTAGATGTGAAGCGAAAGAGAGACTGGGTCTATCTTCAATTTACAATCTACTGTACATAATCTACATGCTTTCGCAATGATGATAGGGGAGAGCATCGCATGAATTTCTATGGTTTGAACGTGGTGATGGAAATGGGTATCATGAGAGGGGAAGAGATATGAACTTCCATCCGATATATCAAATATACATGTGGGACAACCGGCCTGGGGACGAATGAGAGGGCTCAACACCCATTCCATGCCAGAACCAGTGAGTAGTATGAAGCGACGCTTCTTGTGTAGCAGAAAAGCACCGAGTGTTCGGCAACCCAAGGAAACAAAATATCAAGGTTGCGAAGGAGTGGTTGAGGGCGACGTCTGCGCTTCAGCTGTTGCATTTTTGGATTTGTCCTCCTTTTCTTTCCAAAATGGGATCTTCGCCGAGATAGATGGACTCGGCTTATGTCGCTCTTTGATGCTCTCCAATTCTTGTCCAACCGTTTTGAGCTCCCTGCGTAGCCCCCTCAGGTTGCGTCTCAGTTCTTCCTCCTCCGTCTTGGTAAAAGCTGTTTCGGGCACTTTCTGTGCGTCGCTCTTGCCTGTTAGGAACCTAGGTAGCAAGCTCGTTGAGATTGGTTCCGCATGTTGAGCTTTCAACTCTGCCAGTTCGTCGCTTATATTCTTGAACTCTTCCCTCAGCTCCTCCACATCCTCACGGATATCGTCGCGCTGATTTCTGGCTTTCCTTCTCTGCCTCCATTGCTCGAAGACTATGACACCAACAGCCACGGCAAACACAAATGACTCTGCCACAAAGTTTGCGCCCATTTCGATCGCCTTGCTCTCCGAAAGCGGACGCCGCCTGATCGCTGCCTCGGTCTTCTTCCTCTCCTCCTCCTCGACCTTTTTCCTTGCAGCTTCCCTTTCTTCTTTTGTCATCGCTTCCTCGGCGAGCGTCTCCGCCTCGGTCTTTACTGTGGGTACCTGGTCCATCTTTTTCCGTGCGGCAGCTGCAGCCTTGAGTTCCCTCTCTACCTGACGGTCGATTACGGTGGAATCTTGGAGAAGGCCGAGTCGCATTCTCAGATCGAGTCTGTGGAGGCGCTGCGCGAAATTGACGCAGTAAGCTTTGAATTTGGGGTGCTCGCGGGCATTTTGTTTGATTCGATTCTGGACGGTTCAGCAGCTAAGCAATAGAGGGAGTTGGAAGAACATACAGCTATAGGCTTAGCAGCCGTCCTAATGAAAAGGGAGCCGATCTTCAGTGTGAGCGACATGGTGGGTGGGCTTGGAGGTCTATATTGAAGGTTTGGGAGCTCCAACAAGGGTATGCGCGTGCGCGGTAAGGATTCTTAATCGGTCCAACATGTACGCCAGGTGCCAAGTGGGAGTTTTATGGGCGCATTGTAAACATGGAGTCCTGGGTGAGGGGATCGATGGTTAGGGAGCAGCTGCCTGCGGACCGGCGAGGTTGCAGTTTCCCTGAAGGAACGAAGTGATGTTGGAGCTGCAAGCTGCAACAAATCGGTGTGCACGAAGACACACGAAATAATGTCCAGATCTTGGAAAGCGCGTTCAATCGCAGTTCGGATTCTATCCGAAGCTTCGCAGGGATCATGCGGTGCAGCTCCACTGACGCACGGTTCTCGCCCGAGGCTCGCCTAGCAACGCGACCCAAACAAACACAACTTGGTGTTCGCCGCTCCATCACAGCGTCCATCCCGACATCCACCACCCAATGTCTGCCCCTTCTGTTCATGCCGATGCGCCGCCCGAGCTGGTGCGCGATCCAGAGGGTCTGCAGTATGAAACCGGCCCTCAGTTGGGAAAAGGTGGCTTTGCTATATGCCACCGCGCCAAGCTGCTACATCATGAGCATCTGGGAAACACCACCGTCGCTTTGAAGATTGTCAAATCTAAAATGGAACCTCCAAAACTGGCGCAAAAGGTTCGAAAGACTCTATAGTAGCTCAATGGCTGCTGACGTGACACAGTTTGTGACGGAGCTCCAAATACACTCCAAACTAGCCCACCCGAACATTGTTGAATTCTATCGCGCATTTTCCTTTCAAAAGAGCACGTATGTTGTGCTTGAGCTCTGTGAGAATGGTTCGCTGGCCGATGCGATCAAGAAGCGAAAATACTTCACCATGCCTGAGATACGACGGTTCATGATCCAGACATGCGGCGCCATCAAATACTTACACCAACGGAATATTGTCCATCGAGACCTCAAGACGGGAAATCTTTTTCTCGATGGAGATATGAACGTCAAGGTCGGCGACTTTGGACTCGCCGCACTCCTGGTATCGCAGAGCGATTACGGCGCAATTCGTCGGACAACCATGTGCGGAACCCCCAACTACCTCGCGCCGGAGGTATTAGAGAAGACTGGAAAGGGCCATGACGAGAAGGTAGACCTCTGGGCAATAGGGATCATGATGTGAGAAGGCCGCTCGGTACGATATGCAGGCGCTGACCTCTTTAGGTACACTCTGGCCGTGGGCAGGGCACCTTTCCATTCTACCAAGCGAGAAGACATCTATCGGAAATTGAAAGCGAGGGAGTATTCCTGGCCGGACCTTGCGAAATGTCCGAACGAGATAACAGACGATCTTCGCGATATCGTATCGCTGCTGCTGGTCCACGAGGACGACCGACCTACGCCGGACGAGATCGTCGCTCACCCATTCTTCACTCTGGGACACGTCCCCTTACATCTTGATAGCGCGTGCACGTCGCGCGTTCCGAAGTGGTCGAAGGTACGTCCGCCAACCGCCGCCACGATCCAGCGCGGATACACAGACGAGTGGTGGGCCCTGTGCAAGGCTTCTGCTGTGGGCAAGTACGGCCCTGAACCTGGTCAAACCTTTGGCGCATATGGAAGTAGGAGAAACAAGACCGTAGCGCGAGACTGCCAAAAGGAGATCGAGTCGGGTAAACAGCCGAGTATACCTTTCGCGAAGGAGACCGTGTACCTCCCATTCCCAGCGCGCGTGCAATGGCCTTTCCAGAATGTGGGCGGCTTGAGTGATATAACAGAGGAGAAGGACTCGTCCTCGGAAGGTCAAGCTCTCGTTGAGACGACAGGCAACGATCGCATGAAGGGGCGGCCGGTGCGCACTGCTCGAAGGGCAGAAGTAATGCCAACTCTGAAGGAAAACAAGGAACCGGCCCAAGAGGCAGAACCAGTACAAAGAGTAGTAGATCGACAGCCTACGCGCATGAGAACAGTTCGCAAAATTTCGAATCCAAGGGTAACGGCGGCTACCGCACCTGCTGCAATACCCTTAAAAGTTCCTAAGGAGACTCGCTCAGCCCAACGAGCAAGATCAACACGAGAAGCACCAAAAGACAGGGAGGAAGCTTCGCTGGAAATACCTGCGCTACGAGTTACAAAAAACAATCCCAGAACAGCGCAGAAGCTGGAACCAGTGGCACTGCAGTCTTCCACTACGCGAACCACACCGCGACTCCGTGCATTGAGCGCCGAAATACCTTCCACTGATCCCACGGCAGTGTTGGCGCAGCTATACACCTTCCGGGACAATCTGACACGGGCTCTGGAAAAGAAGCCGACTTACTCCAAGCGAGACAAGCAGACCAAACTACCATTCGTGTCTAAATGGGTGGATTACTCGCGGAAATATGGCGTTGGCTATGTTCTAGACGGCGGCAGTGTCGGTGTCTTGACTGCAGCAACAGAGCACTATCCAGTCACGGTGGGCTTTACGACGAACGGACTGCACCACCTCAAACAGCTTTCGAAGGACCCGGACTACTTGAAGACCATTCCGATCCAATTTTGGGCTGCTCCGAAGAAGGATCAGGGCATCTGCCGCGTCAAGATATCAGAACAACGACGTGCAGACGATATTCGATTGTACTGGCAGAAGTTTTGCAAGTACATGTGTTCGGAACTGGGCGACGAAAACTGGCCGGAGAATGATGGCGAGCGGCCTAACTTTGTCAAATTTTACCAGCGTCTTGGGAACTTCGGCATCTGGGGTTTCGACGACGGCTCTTTCCAGGTATGGCGCGCTTCCTCCTCTCATTTCCGGGACGCGTGATCTAACGTATATTCCAGTTTAATTTCCCAGACCACACGAAACTGGTACTATCGTCGGATGCTGCCTATGGCAAGCTTGTGTGCCTGTCAATGGAGGGTGCCGCTGTTCTGAAAGACACGAACAAGGTCCCGTGGGATTACGTCAAGAGTCGTGAGACGCTGCACGGGTCTCTCCAACAGCTATTGTATGGATCAGTCCGGCAGGAAGATAGCTACAAAGAGCTCACCGAAGCCAACGACCTACGAAGAAAGCTGGAGTTTATACAGACTATCGTCGAGAATTGGATCACGGGCGGAGGACTCGGATGTCTAGGAGATCTCAAGGACTACGAATGGAGAGGAGTGCAGCCGGTCACGGACCGTAAGAGGCATGACTGGGCTAGTGTTGGAAGGTACGGAGGCGATGTTTTCTCTTGAAGCCTTGACGCTGCGTTTCTGGCTGCAAGCGACGGCGTTTGGGGTGAGGATATTGTTATTCTGGCATCTGCATAGGCGCGGCGTCCTTTTTTTTGGTTATGTTCTTGACGATAATGGTGTTCGAGCGCTCATTGTAACGAACTTGCATGCCCGCTGCGGCGCGACGGTTGATACATATTGTTGAAAGAAGGTTGGCTACGGCGATGGTCGACATCAAATCACATCGAGTCCATCTAGGCTAGTGTCGCGTAAGGTGTAGGAAGTAATTGTGAGGTCATTGCAGGAGACGCAAACAGATTGGCGATGTGACTGGGCGCCACAGTCGGGATTGCAAAGAATTTGTGTTGTTGCGCATATACGCGCGTTTCAATAGTGGCTTAGCTGGTGGCTGAAGCCTTATGTCACAGAGTGCGGCGGGCCCAGGGAAAGTTACATACCCACACCCACACCCGCTACCTGTGCACTGCACACACCTCTCCAACAATCGCTGTCGCGTCGATACACGCCTCTCTCTGCCATCTCCTTCTACGTCCTCCCTTAACCCCACCTACGCAATTTGTGCCATCGCCCTCGATACCGCTTGTCGGAGCGCCTGGAGCTTGCGCGTGCAATAGCATTGGGCAGCAACCATGCCGGTGGGACCGCCCCTGAGTTCACCTGCAAAGAGCCATAGGCGCTGACTGCATGTGTACAGGCTGTGAGCAAGCGCGCCGGGCGCAAGAAGGATGCCGCCGCCGCTGGCGGGGCTCCGAAGGGCGGTTTCACGAAGAAAGCTGTCTTCGAGAGCACCAAGAAGAAGGAGGTTGGCGTATCAGATCTTACTTTGCTCAGCAAGATCTCAAACGAAGCTATCAACGAAAACTTGAAGAAGCGGTTCGAAAACAGGGAGATCTACGTACGTGCGGACCCCCGCAGCAGGCACCCGCCTTGTCGAACCGTCGAGGGCAACCGCTGATTTGGTCGCAGACATACATTGGACATGTCTTGGTATCAGTCAACCCATTCCGGGATTGTATGTCTCTCAGGCAATCCTTTGTGGAAGGCGCTGACATTACGTAGTGGGCATATACACGGACCAGGTCCTGGATAGCTACAAGGGCAAGAACAGATTGGAGGTTGGTTTTGAATTGAAGAGCTACTGTGATCGTATAGTTGACATTTCTAGGTCCCTCCGCACGTCTTCGCCATCGCTGAATCCGCATACTACAATATGAAGGCCTACAAGGAGAACCAGTGTGTGATCATTTCCGGCGAGTCCGGTGCAGGCAAAACCGAAGCCGCGAAACGGATAATGCAGTACATTGCCAATGTGTCGGGCGGTAGCAATACCTCAATCCAGCATGTCAAGGATACAGTGCTGGCCACAAATCCTTTACTCGAATCATTTGGTAATGCGAAGACGCTGAGAAATAACAACTCATCGCGATTCGGAAAATACCTGGAAATCCAGTTCAACGCGCAGGGCGAACCGATTGGGGCTCACATCAACAATTACTTATTAGAGAAGTCCAGAGTGGTGGGGCAGATTACCAATGAGCGTAATTTCCACATATTCTATCAGTTCGCAAAGGCGGCGTCATCGAACCACAGAGGTATGAACGTCTGAACGACGTCTGAGAGTTCTACTAACCCTAGCAGAAATATTTGGTATCCAGCAACCGCAGCAGTATGTCTACACAAGCCGGTCGAAATGTTACGACGTCCCAAATATCGACGACCCTTCCGAGTTCAGAGACACGCTGAACGCCATGAACATTATCGGTCTGTCTCAGGATGAACAAGATAGCATTTTTAGAATGCTTTCGGCTATACTATGGCTAGGGAACGTGACTTTCCGAGAAGACGATAAAGGCGAGACAGTAATCGTCGACCAATCTGTCGTTGACTTCGTTGCCTACCTGCTGGAGGTAGACTCTGCCCATGTGAACAAGGCACTCACCACACGTGTCATGGAGACCAGTCGAGGCGGACGCCGAGGATCGGTGTACGACGTTCCATTGAACCCCGCCCAAGCTGGAGCTGTGCGGGACGCGCTGTCCAAGGCCATATACTTCAACCTGTTCGATTGGATCGTCGAGCGTGTGAACCTTTCACTACAAGCCCGTGAACAAGTCGCCTACTCGATTGGTATCTTGGATATATATGGGTTCGAAATATTCGAGCGGAATAGTTTCGAGCAGCTGTGTATTAACTACGTCAACGAGAAGCTCCAGCAGATCTTTATTCAGTTAACACTCAAGGCAGAGCAAGATGAATATGAGAGGGAACAGATTAAATGGAGTCCGATCAAGTACTTTGACAACAAGGTCGTGTGCGAACTGATCGAAGAAAGGCGACCTCCCGGTGTGTTCGCGAATCTGAACGACGCTTGTGCAACAGCAAGCGCAGATCCAACCGCTGCTGATCAGACTTTCGCACAACGATTGAATTCTCTCTCCTCCAACCCGAACTTCCAACCAAGGCAGGGCCAGTTCGTTATCAAGCACTACGCTGGTGACGTGTCGTACGCTATCGACGGCATGACGGACAAGAACAAAGACCAACTGCTCAAAGATTTGCTCATCCTTCTCGGCAACAGCTCCAACAATTTTGTGCACACACTTTTCCCAGAGCAAGTCGACACTGATAATAAGAGACGTCCCCCGACAGCTGGTGATAAGATCAAGGTGTCTGCGAACGCTCTTGTGGACACACTGATGAAGGCACAGCCTTCGTACATTCGTACCATCAAGCCTAACGAAAACAAATCCCCTACCGAGTACAACGAGCCTAATGTGCTACATCAGATCAAGTATCTTGGTTTGCAAGAAAACGTCCGCATTCGACGTGCTGGTTTCGCGTCCCGCCAAACTTTTGAAAAATTCGTGGAACGTTTCTTCCTTCTGTCTCCAAAAACAGGTTACGCTGGAGAGTATACCTGGAGTGGATCGTACGAGAGTGGCGCCAAGCAAATCCTGAAAGATACCAATATTCCAGCCGAGGAATTCCAGATGGGTGTCACCAAAGTGTTCATCAAGACCCCTGAAACGCTATTCGCTCTCGAGACGATGCGAGACCGCTACTGGCATAATATGGCTATCAGGATCCAGCGAGCCTGGAGAAACTACCTGCGCTACCGCACAGAATGCGCCATCCGGATACAGAGATTTTGGAGACGCATCAACGGCGGATTTGAATTCATTGAGCTCCGCGATCAAGGCCACAAGGTCTTACAAGGGCGGAAAGAGCGGAGGAGATACAGTTTGGTCGGATACCGCAGGTTCATGGGCGATTATCTCGGCATCGGAAACAAGGGCGGGCCAGGCGAAGTGGTTGCGAACGCGATCGGCATCTCCAACCAAGAGGTTTTGTTTTCATGCCGCGCCGAAGTCCTCGTGTCGAAACTTGGCCGTTCCAGCAAGCCTGAAGCTCGAACATTGATTCTGACAAAGTCGAATGTCTATCTGGTCAAACAGGTACTAGTCAACCGGCAGGTCCAGATTCAAGCGGAGCGAACAATACCGGTAGGCGCCATCAAGTTTGTCAGCTGTACTACGTTGAAGGATGACTGGTTCTCCATCGGCGTTGGTTCACCTCAGGAGCCTGATCCTCTGGTAAACTGCATCTTCAAGACCGAGTTCTTCACTCACCTGACTAACGTATTGCGTGGGTCATTGAATTTGAAGATCGGGGACACGTAAGTTGGCAGGACCGTGTATCAGAAATTTGCACTGACAGTTACAGCATCGAGTTCAACAAGAAGCCCGGAAAGCCAGCTCAAGTCAAGGCAGTCAAAGACCCTGCTGTACCCCGAGACGATGTTTACAAGAGTGGCACGATCCACACAGCTCCTGGGGAGCCACCAAACTCACAATCGAAACCGACGCCAAAGGGAAAACAAGTCGCGGCGAAACCCATCACTAAAGGCAAGCTGTTGCGACCTGGTGGTCCCGGCGGTGGCCCATCGAAACTCGCAGGCCGCCCTGCACAACCCCGACCCACACCTACACCTGCTGCACCCGCTGCTGCCCAACCAAGAGCCATGCCGCAGCCGGTGGCAGCATTGCCAAACGGCACCAGTCACTCACGTGATGCTTCGACATCGTCGAACAGAGCACCGCCACCTCCGCCACCTCCCGCAGCACCACCTGCTCCCAAGGAGCCCACCTACAAAGCGTTATATGATTTCCAAGGACAGTCCGCTGGAGAGCTCAGCCTCAAGAAGGATGAAATCATCCTGGTTACCCAGAAAGAGGGTAACGGTACGTTTTTTTCGCAATTTACACGAAAAGCAAAGCTAACGCGCACAGGTTGGTGGCTCGCAAGCCGACTAGACAAGTCAGCCTCAGGATGGGCGCCGTCTGCGTATCTGGAGGAAGTGAAGAACAAACCAGCCCCTCCTCCCGCGCCACCGGCACCTCCAGCCCGCCCTGCAGCTAACGGTGTTCGCGGGAAACCCGCTCCGCCAGCTCCGCCAGCGAAACGCCCCGCTGCGAAGAAAGCGGCTGCACCTGGCGCGGCGAGGGACAGCGGATACTCTGGGAGCGGCACGAGTAGCTCTGACGTCGGGGCGAGGGATAGCGGGGGAAGTATTGCGGGTGGGTTGGCGGAGGCACTGAGGCAGAGACAAGCGGCGATGCAAGGACGGAAGGCGGCGGACGAGGATGATTGGTGAAGAGGAGGTAGCTTGGTAGAGAGCAATGATGTTTTTGTACATCCTGAGGGGTGATGGGGATGTGATGCTATGTATCTCAACATTTTAGAGACATTGAACGTTTGAAATTAAATCTACATTGTCCCTGATGATACAGGCATTGACTGTCTTGGTTGTGTCACTCCGAGGAGGAATTCCTTTATCGTCGTAACGACCTAATCAGATCATGCGGGTCATTTTGATATTATCAAACGGCAAGTATCATCAGTGTCTCCTTCTATTCTTTCACATGTCGTTTTAATTGAGGGAGCCGCAGGGGGTGTGTCAATTCTGCGTGCGTTGCGGTTTGACTTCGGGGAAACGGAGCCCCACCTGGAGGTAGGGAGTGGCCTCGAATATCTCTTCCAGGAGATCAAACACTTGCCGCTCATAGATATGTTGCAACCACCATCGCCATTGCCGCCCTGAGTCCAGCGACCCACTACTCTCTAATGGGCAAGGTCACTATCTAGCGCTAGAGCAACCCAGTCGTTCGGAGTTTAGGCCCGCAAGACCCGCCGGAAACCAGCCACGATCCGTGCTTCCAACAAGCATCCCACAAAAGATTATCCGACCCTGCATGCGCCTGTGCGTCTCGGTCCATTGACGCCCGCTAATTCGACGTATGCGTTTGCAATTACTGCTGGAATGCTCCTCTCGGCCGATGTATCTCAGAATCATCATGTACGCCACTCGTTGTATGATGCTGTCTCGCTGCTTCACTGCCTCACTGGGTGCACATAGTGTTCCGTGACGGCATGGAATTGATTGAGTACCGCCTAGCCCACAGGAACAGAACGGTACTGATTAGAGGATCTGAATTGTTCCGCGCCGTCTCCGCCGTGTATGAACCTGGAACATGCGGTCATACTACCGCATATCTCGAGGCTCGAATAGACGCGGCACAAGCGGTCGAAGGCGGCTGAATGCATGTATCATTGGCTCACTGCCGGCGCCCGAATAAACGCTTGACTCGGTGATCTGCGCCTTCTGGCCGCTCCCCTTGGGCACGATGGGGTTTCGGATGTTCGAGCCTTCGTCCACCCCAAATCCCCACTTCCATCAGCTTTAGGCGGATTACACCGATGGCCTGACGTGTGGACACAAACAAGGACTACTAATATCGTTTTACAGACCTTGGTACCACGCAGCATTTTCTCTCGTTCACACCCTTCACTCGTTCTTCCTCTGTTCCGGAGGTCAAATTGGACCTAACGAACTACCACGGTACATAATACTGCGCATTCCCTCAATTTTTCCGGCTTTCCAGCGCGATTATCGCCCACTAGTTGATAATGACCGCTATCGAGGTTGAGCCTGCTCTTCCGGCAGGAGGGCAAGTTCAGCTTATTGATATTAAGGAGGGACAAATAGTAGTCCAGCCCATCGCCGAAGAGATGACACCGGTAGTTACCTCAGACCAAAGATTGTCAATCGAAGATGAAATGGCCAGTGCAATTGAGTTCAGCCTTGCGGTAACCGACAAGCAGGCGAGAAAATTGGCAGAGACGTTGACACTTGAAGAACAGGTGAGTTGCCTTTTTCTTTTTGTTTGACCCGTGATTGTGTCAGACCCTTGTAGCTTGGGCCTCATTACATGCGTATCCGCACACGGGCTAGGAGATCATTTAAATTGCTGTATGCGAGTTTATTTTCACGGCGTTGGGCAAGGGTTGGTGTACGATGCTTAGCGACTGCATTCCGCAAATCAGATATTTCCACCTTGGCTTGGAGCTGGCGAGGATATCCTCCAATCGACACGGTTCGCTTCCGTTGATGGCGTAGAACATGGACATGCCCTTGAAAATCGTGGAGCTATGCTCGAAGCTGCGCAATGAATCTACTCGATTCGGATATCTAATATTGCCACCGTAGATCTCGCTGCTTGCAGGAGCCGATTTCTGGCGATCAATGTCAATCCCGAGCAAAAACATACCTTCGATCAAAACAACTGACGGGCCAAATGGCGCCCGAGGTGAGTTTTTCACCAATGGCACGCCTGTGAGTCGAAACTTGCACCATACCTCGTTCGAGATGCTCACCATACCAGGCAGCACTGTTCCCGTGCGGCATTTCCATGGCGTCAACATGGAATTTAGATCTACTCGAAAACATCGGACGCCACCTTGGAGATGAAGCAAAGGCCCGGGGAGCCAACGTCCTCCTCGCGCCTACGGTGTGTATGCATCGGTCACCCCTGGGTGGAAGAAATTTTGTACGTGCGCTTTGCAACACCTCAGATGGTCCGGCACGTAGATTTACCGATTCCAAACTTCTTCGAAGACGTCCGTTCAAGCTTGCATTTGCTGACGAGCACCCAACTTACAGGAATCATATTCGGAAGATCCTTACCTCACCGGTAAACTCGCCGCCTCCTATATCCGGGGATTGCAGAGCAAGAAGATTGCTGCAACGATCAAACATTTTGTTGGCAATGAACAAGAGACGGAGCGCAAGGCATACGATGCTGTCATCGCAGAGCGACCACTTAGAGAAATATACCTCAAGCCATTCGAAATTGCGATTCGGGAAGCTTCGCCATGGGCATTGATGAGTTCGTACAACATCATCAACGGGGTGCATGCCGATGAAAATATCCACACCCTCAAAGAGATATTGCGCGGGGAGTGGAAATGGGATGGCGCTGTGATTTCAGACTGGACCGGTACGTATGCCACGGCACCATCAATAAGAGCTGGAGTCGATATCGAAATGCCGGGACCGACTAAATGGCGAGAAGTGGAGCAGGTGAAGGAAGCATTAAACAAGGGCGAGATAACAAGAGAAGAGATTCAGAGGGCGGCTGGAAACGTCCTTTACCTCGTGGACCGGACCAAAGGTTTGGACGACCAGACGCCAGAGCCGGAGGAGCAATCAATCGATAATGAGGAGACGCGCAGATTGATCCTCCAAGCGGCCACAGAAGGATTGACATTGTTGAAGAACGAAGGCGGTGTGCTCCCTATCAAGGCTGCGAAGAAGATCGCATTGATAGGCCCAAACGCCAAGCGGGCTATTGCCAGTGGAGGAGGCAGCGCAGGACTCAACCCCTACTACAAAATCAGCCCATGGGAAGGTTTCCGGGATCGATTTGATGGAGAAATGGTCTTTGCACAAGGATGCGATAGCTCGAAGTGGCTACCATTGGCTGCGCCATACTGCACTACGTTGGACGGTAAACAGGGAGTATGCTTGGAGTACTACCGTGGTGACAAGTTTGAAGGGGAGCCAGCGGTTGTTCAGCACAAAGTCAATACTGATCTGTGGCTCTGGGACTCGGCACCAAAATCCGTGCTGCCGGCGTACTCTTTCAAGGTCAAGGCGATGCTAACACCAAGATCTACTGGGAACCATACATTCAGCTTTGCATCTGTTGGGCCTGGCAGACTCTTCTTGGATGGTAAGCTTCTTATCGATAACTGGGATTGGAAAGAGGATGGTGAAGCCATGTTCTCCGCTTCGAAGGACAGGTTAGCATCGATACAACTTGAAGGGGGTGAGCCAGTGGAACTGCTTGTTGAGAGCACCAACGAAGTTCGACCAGCGTCAAAAGCCTCCATAATTGGCCGACAGCACGATTACGGAGGCTGCCGTATCGGTTACCAAGAAGAAGATAAGATTGATCGTTTGCAAGAAGCTACCGAGATAGCTCGAGAAGCAGATGTTGCTGTTGTGGTCGTTGGGCTCGATGCAGAATGGGAATCCGAAGGCTACGACAGGGCCACCATGGATTTGCCCAAGGACGGATCACAGGACCGACTCGTTGAAGCTATCCTTGCAGCAAATCCTCGCACGGTTGTAGTCAATCAATCTGGCACTCCAGTCACCATGCCATGGGCTAGCCGCGCGCCAGCAATCCTACAAGCATGGTATCAAGGGCAAGAAGCAGGCCATGCCCTCGCAGATGTGCTGCTAGGAAACACAAGTCCAAGCGGCAAACTGCCCACGACCTTCCCTTTCCGCCTCGAAGACAATCCGTCGTACCATAACTGGCCTGGGGAGAACCTGAAGACTGTGTATGGTGAGGGTATCTACATAGGCTATAGGCACTACGAACGCTCCAAAATCGCGCCTCTGTTTCCGTTCGGCCATGGCCTCACTTACACAACGTTCTCTTATGGCACGCCAACCCTCAGCTCTCCCATACTCTCCGCCTCCTCCTCTTTGAGTATCACTGTCCCCGTCAAAAACGTCGGCTCCGTAGCTGCTTCAGAGATTGTCCAAGCGTACGTTAAAGACGTTAGATCTCGGCTCCCGCGGCCGGAAAAAGAGCTTCAAGCGTTCGGCAAGGTGTTCTTAGAACCGGGGGAGACGAAGGACGTGCTTTTGAAGTTGGACAAGTATTCAGTGGGGTACTTTGATACAGGACTGGGAGAGAAAGGACTGTGGGTAGCAGAAGAGGGCGCGTTTGAGGTGTTGATTGGTGCAAGCAGTGCGGATATCAGGTATGAGAGTCCGACCGAGGTTTCGAAGCGATTCGATTTTTAATAGATTCTAGGGCAAAGATTGCGTTTGAGGTTCACGAGAGCTTCACGTGGATATTCTAGGGAAGAAGAATGTGCCATTCCGAGGTGGCAACGGCGCGGTAGCGTCCGGGATCCGCTTGGTAGGCTGGGTAGTTGTGAGGTGCTACAGGTCTGCTCTCGCAAAGTCGGTGGTACATCCTCGACGTTGTTTCGCCCAATGGAAGCGTGGCCACAGTATCAGATCAAAGTTCGAAATGCGGAATGTAGCCGATTTACTAGATGGTAGCTAACAGTCGCAAAGCCTGCGCATGCGCACCTACCTAGGCATGGATATGTGTTGTAGTTGTTCATCGAGTATGGAGGCTTGCGCCACAAATCCGCCCCACTTTTCTGCCCTAAGAGCGGGTTAACTCTCGGCCCGTAGTGAAGGAAGAGGGTGTTCCTCGTCCACACCCTACCTCATTGCTATCCACCACGCCTCAAGATACCCCACGGCGCACGGCTTTGTTTCGGTCGCGCGCATTTGCACCGACGCCTTTTCGATTCCTACGGCGGAATCGCGCACAAAGGCGGACAGCGCGGCCGCCAGCTGCATCAATTGCTCCTGATCCCAGCGTCGGCTTTGGATCGCGAGCTGCCATCGGAACGTCACAGCGCGCCTCGCAAGACAACACATCGATGTCGAAGCTCTCCATGAGCTACTCCTACTGCTGATACCCGCCTTACACCTACGAACGCGTCCTCCTGCCTCTTGACGCCGCTGCCCTTAAAGCCGACGAATAGCTGTAACGCCGAGATGAACCAAGCGCATCGCGACGGGTGGCCGCCGACACAGGCACCGGCGCCAGGAGCCGCTCAGCAGCAAACAGAGCAGGGCCAAGGTCAGCCGCCGCGACCACTAGGCTCCTACGGGTGTGTACTCTCCCATCGTGCCTGTGCCCGCCCGCTGCTACAGCCCGCCATGCAGGAGGCAGCTGTTCAGCCCGTTTGCGCACCCCCCTTCGAGTGGCGTGTTACTGACTATGTCCGCCATGGCAGGCCATCCAACGCGACTCAACAGCCGCCGTCTCACACATCACCAGCCCAGGGCCCTGCGCCTGTGCTTCCTCCGCCTTCTGGTAAGCATCCGTCGCGAACGGCTAAGTCTTTGTAATACTGACAGCGTACGAGGAGGACCCTTCTACCCGTCGAATGGTGCTTCACAGCACAACCAGACCCTTCCCGGGTTGTCTGGTCTAGCTGGCCAGCCGCCACAAGCGTCTCCACACATGGCGGCCCAGCACCCGCCATCCTCAGAAGCAACGCCCACAGCGCACAATACACAAGGAGTCCCTCAAGCACCGCCATACTCGTTGCCCGCTCTCTCGCAGACTCTACAGCAGCCACACGGCCCCGCCCCCAACCAAGCCAATACAGACCGCGAGCGAGAACTCCGCGAACGCGAGGCCAGGGAGCGAGAGATGATTGAATCGCATGCCGCCCAACAGCACGCAGCACAGCAAGAGGATATAATAAAGCGAGAAGGAGAACAGCGAGAACGTGAAGGTCGTGAGCGACAGCAGCAGGAGCAGGCAACACACGAAAATCACTCAGCGCCCATCCAGATACACCAGCCCGTGGCCGTCGCCCCTTCGACTCGGACAGTACACGGTCCGAATGGGCTCTTGGGACAGTCAGGTCCGTTAGGTGGGCCGGCGATGACAGGCCCAAATCCTCCAAACAACATGTTTGGAGGCGCCGCCGTCCAGCCTGTTCACCAAGGCGACGCTACTCCCAGGATGCACCATGCCGTACAGCTCCCTCAGCAGTCCTCGATGCTCATGCCCTTCGCTGGTCCACCAGGTGCCGCTGCAGCAATGGCCATGGGGCAAGGACAGCAGCCTATTCTCAATGTAGGCGCATTCATCACATTACTGAGAGATGTAAATACTTACTCTACTCGCAGGATGCCCTTAGTTACCTCGACCAAGTCAAGGTTCAGTTCGCGGACCACCCCGATGTATATAATAGGTTTTTGGACATCATGAAGGATTTCAAGAGTGGCGCGATCGATACACCTGGGGTGATTGATCGAGTGTCGACGCTGTTTGCCGGTAACCCAAACCTCATCCAGGGATTTAATACCTTCCTGCCTCCCGGCTATAAGATCGAATGCGGTACCGACGACGATCCTAATGCTATCCGCGTCACTACCCCGATGGGTACAACGGTCTCGACCATGCCCGCTCCAAGACCTCTTTCGCCCCCTCGAACCACAAATGTAAACGGCAACCCACCGCCCGCAGATACTACCTATTACGACGGTCAAGGGCGGTGGACGCAGAACATGAGAGATTTGCGTCCACCTCAAGCTGCGGAGCAGCAGGATCCGGCGTTCTCTCCGAATAACCGTAATTTGGGACAGGCACTTTTTGGTCCCCAACAAGGCCAAGCGGGGCCAGCACCAGTTTCTCCAGAGGCTGCAACTCGTTCTCACCCAGATGCAGCTACTTCTGCAGCTACCCTTGTGCATCAACAGGAGCAGCGGGGCGTCTCTCAGCTGCAAAACGCGGTCTCTGCTGCTGCCGGACGCTCGATTCTATCGCCGAGCGGTGAGATTTCAACGCCGCTGGCAGGGCAAGCATTAAACGGTGTCGCCCAGGGTGCGCAAGGAAGTGTTGGTGCTGAGAAGCGTGGCCCCGTCGAATTCAATCACGCTATAAGTTACGTGAATAAGATTAAGGTGAGTCATACAAATCCGATACTTTGTGCTCTTTCTAATATTATTTCAGAACCGATTCGCACAACAGCCAGACATCTACAAGCAATTTCTCGAGATCCTCCAGACATACCAACGGGAGTCGAAGCCGATTCAGGATGTCTATGCGCAAGTTACTAATCTCTTCGGTGGCGCCCCGGATCTGCTAGAAGATTTCAAGCAATTCTTGCCTGAGTCAGCTGCCCAGCATCGAGCCCAGCAAGCAGCGCGGCACAACGAGGAAGCCGCCATGTTAAATAATTCGCGGGGAGATGCATCGTATGGACACGCACCCAATCATCAGCAAACGCCGCGCGCAGATACATCGCGTTTGCCTCCCATGGGCAACTTCGCGCCGACGCCTACCGCGAACCGCGATAATAAGAGGAAGCGGGGCGAACGTCAAGGTGCTGGTGCAGCCGCGTCAGCTATGCCCATGCCCATGGCACAGGACGTCCAGCAGTCCAGCGTGCGTAGTACGTACGGTCAGGGAAATGCCAACAAGGTACGTCGTTCCTCTTGAACTATAGCTCCGATCGCAATGGGACTAACTCGCAAAAGCGCGCCAAGACAGGCCATGCGAAGCAGTCTGTTGTCATAGATGCAGCACCGTTGTCGCCTACGTTGATCCCAGCACCGCCGGCGCCAATGCCCCCCACCACGACTTCCAATCCTTCCCAGGAGGACCTCGCCTTTTTCGATCGGGTCAAGAAGTTTATCGGTAACAAGAACACCATGAATGAGTTCCTGAAGCTATGCAACCTCTTCTCTCAAGACTTGATAGACAAGAGCCTGCTCCTCTACCGTGCGCAGTCATTCATTGGTGGCAATCAGGAGTTATATGCTTGGTTCAAGAAATTTCTTGGCGAGGACGAGGAGCAACCGTCATCGCACCCGAAAACCGTCAATTCTCGGGTGTCATTGTCCAACTGCCGCAGCTTTGGACCTAGTTATCGATTGCTTCCAAAACGGGAGCGTGAGCGGCTTTGCAGTGGGCGCGACGAGCTTTGCCGGTCCGTTTTGAATGATGAATGGGCATCACACCCTACCTGGGCGTCTGAGGACTCTGGCTTCGTTGCTCATCGTAAGAATACATTCGAGGAAGGTCTACACAGGATTGAAGAAGAACGTCATGACTACGACACCAACATTGAAGCGTGCAATCGGACGATCCAGCAACTTGAGCCTATTGCAACCCAGCTTCTCACCATGAAGCCCGAGGACCGAGCTAACTTCATACTTCCTCCTGGTCTCGGTGGCCAGAGTGAGACCATCTACAAGAAGGTCATCATGAAGATATACGGTCGAGATCGGGGCGCTGAGGTCATCCGCGAGCTCTTCCAAATGCCATGGAGCGTCGTCCCAGTTCTTCTTCATAGGCTGAAAGCGAAACTGGAGGACTGGAAAGCCGCACAGCGTGAGTGGGAGAAGGTTTGGCGTGATCAGACGCAGAAGATCTTCTGGAAATCCCTCGATCATCAGAGCTTGACTGTTAAAGCGAACGACAAGCGTCAGTTCCAGCCGAAGACGTTACAGAATGAGATCCAGGTCCGATACGAGGAACAGAAGCGTCTTCAAGAGATTCAAGAGATCCAACAACCCGACTATCAGTTCAAGTTCGAATTCCTCGATGAAGAGGTGCTGTACGATGTCGCGCACCTCATACTGACCTACGCGGAGAATGCTAGTTCAAGCGACTACTCGAAAGTCACTCCCTTCATCAAAGAATTCGTCCCGCTGTTCTTTGGCATCGACAGTGCTAAGTTTGAGCAACACATCCAGGTCTTTGCGCGTGAATCCTCCACCAACGGATCGGGCGACGACACGCCCAGTGCTGACGAAGATATTTCCCAGCGCACGCAGAAATACAAGAAGGGTGATCTGCGCCGCGATGTGCTAGATCCGCGGGGCAAATCCCGCAAAGATAAAGAGGACAGCACCGCGTCTGTTAGCCGTGACAGCTCACCTGGCGTGACATCTGCGGGCGAAGAGGACCCGGCTGCACAGAGCTCAAACCCCGCAACGCGAGATGATCGACCTGCTGTAACGTGGGTCTCTCTTACTGGTGATCAGTTTGGGGGCCAGGATCCCGATCCCGAAGAACCATACCGTCGCAGCGAGTACAATTTGTACGCTAACACGTCCATCTACTGCTTCTTCCGCATGTTCGTTATCCTTTATGAACGTCTTTTGAAGATCAAAACGAGGGAGGACGAAGTGCGCAAGCTTGTTGCGCGTGCCAAGACACATAAACCGGCCGATGACCTTAAGATGATAGACAAGAAGCCTTCTGACTTCTTCAAGGATACGTCGGAAGGCGCCAACTACTACCAGCAAGTGCTGGAAATGCTTCAGGACCAGATTACCGGCGATGTCGACATGGCTCAGATCGAAGAGACGCTTCGCCGATACTACCTGCAAGTCGGATGGCAGCTGTATTCCTTCGACAGGCTGCTCGGTTCGCTCGCAAGGATGTGTGGCAGTGTCGTTAACAACGACAGCAAGGATAAGAGCCTTGATATCTACAACTTGTTTAGGAAAGACAGGCTCAACGATACAACCACACACAGAGCAGAGATCGCCTATCGGAAGCAGGTTGAGAAGTACACCAAGGATGCCGACACGTACCGTATTGCCTTTGTAAGTTAAGTGGCTGTGTCCAAAATATGGTTACTAATGTATGGTAGGATCCGAACAAAATGGAGGCATATGTGCGACTCTTCAAGAAGGACGACCCTACCTTTGAATTCGACCAGCTTGACAAGGTTAGGCGCTGGCGAGCTTACGTTGCGTCCTACCTGGCTGTTGAACCAACCGAAGGTGTCGAATTTAATAAGCTTCGACATCCGTATATGAGTAAACGTCTGGCAAAGCTTGAAGATGTGAATGACGACGACCGCTTTGATGCACTCAGGTCGGAAGACAAAATCACAGTTTCGATCCTTCCACAAAACTACACAATGAAGTTCATCGCAAGCGAGCCCTTTGGCACTGGGGGAGTGCAGTACTTTGTCCAACCTGACAACATCCGTGCCGGCGTTGGATCCAAAGAGGAGTACGAGACGCTTGTCGAGTCGAAGAAGGAGCGTGTTCAGGAGCTTTTTGTTCGCAATAACGAATGGATGAAGAACCTTAGCCGGGATAACGTTGACGACAAGAAGGCTGCGTTTCGGAAGGACCTAGATGAGCCGAAGAAGGCGGAGGACGTAGAAATGGCGGACGCATAGGCTTGCGGCCGGGACTTCTGTGCGACTTCGTTTTAATATGCTCGGCGTCACTTTGGTTTCTGCAATCCGTTGGAAGCTAGGATCCTTACGCTGTATGCATGGCCATCGTGAATGGAGTTGGGTTACGGCGTGGAGGGGCATATCACGGGCGATGGACTTGACGTCTTGACTAAGTGTTGGCGGTTGCAGCTCTCTTATGATACACCCGGCTCATCTTTATATCCAGTTACGGTTTTGTCTCGGTCTATTAAATAAATCTTACTGTTAGTATAACCTCGTCCCCCTATATATTTCCCGATGCCGTCTGTGCAGGCTGATGGTGACTATTCAAATTCCATCCTTGTATTTGTTAATGATGACTAGCCCCGGCTGGAGATGCCGCAAGTAGGTAGAAGTAGCCCCGCTGTCGTCATGGACGCGCTCAAAGCTCCCCCTCGAAACATCCGAAAGCTCCGCCAACCATCTCACCATCGACAAAGTTCATTGCACAACTGACCTTCCTCTCCCATCTATATACTGAGACACCCTAACCTACCATTGCAGTTTCGCAACGCCACCCTATTTTCTGCACCATGGCCTTAGCACCACGATTCGCCGGCCAGAAACTGGCTTCGAGCTCCATCCAACCCAAAGCTGTGCACACTCTAGAGCTGTGTATGTGCCCCTATCAAGCACTTACCTTTATCATTAACACTTGTCATTTAGACCTCGACTACGTCTGCCCCTTCAGCGCGAAGCTCTTCAAAACCGTCTACGCCTCTCCCCTCCGCGATACGCTCCTCTCCCAATACGGCAACCGCGTCGTCACCATCTTCCGCCAGCAGATCCAGCCGTGGCACCCGTCGTCGACGCTCACGCACGAAGCCGGGTACGCTGTGCTCGCGCTCGCGCCC
This sequence comes from Pleoardoris graminearum, assembly GCA_030770415.1. Lineage (NCBI taxonomy): Eukaryota > Fungi > Ascomycota > Dothideomycetes > Pleosporales > Didymosphaeriaceae > Pleoardoris > Pleoardoris graminearum. Next base: position 125,306 of record JASEKS010000159.1, read on the forward strand.
GACAAGTTCTACGCCTTCTCGGCGAAGCTGTTTGAGCGGCAGACGGACTTCTTCGACGTGAGCGTTGTGAACGAGACGCGGAACGCGACGTACAGGCGGCTTGCGAAGATCGCGGCCGAGGTCGGCGTCGACGAGGAGAAGGTGTATGGGCTGTTGGAGATAGCGGATAAGCCGGGGGAGGGTGGGAGCTTGAACTCGGGGAATGGGGTTACGGATATGGTGAAGGTGCAGGTTAAGGCGAATCGGTTGGTGGGGGTGCATGTTACGCCGGTAAGTGAGCTTATGCTGTCACGTCCCTGTGATTGCGATTCAGTCGTGTGATTGTGGATGAGTGGATGCTGATGATGGATTAGACTGTTGTGTTCGACGGGGTGGTGAATAACGATATCTCTAGTAGTTGGACCAAGGAACAGTGGGAAGAATGGCTGGAGAAGAACGTAGTTTGACTACCGTTGGAGCGAGATGGGGAGCTTAAGGGGAGATCACCATGATAAAACGCGCCACTTTCTACGATTTACATGTCGCTCCCTTTCCTTGAGAGATTGCAAGGCAGACGGCTGATGTATATAGATATTAATTTCACGGAACCAAGATTGGCAGGCTTCGCTGGAAGATGAAGAGTCCGAAGGCTCCAATGAGTATCGTAGCTGGTAGATAGGTGCAAAAATAGGACAGGCCTGGGTGCATTCGTCTCCATCACATCGCGAAGTCTCTGAACTATTAGGCCTGGCATTGTTGGATTTCGTTTTAGTACTATGTACTTCGAAGCTAGCATTCCCAGACTAAAATGCGAACCAACGATTCATGCAGGTGCAGGATCATGTCGTTTGTACCGATGGTAGGGCAATCTGTTCTGAAGAATACGGTTTCGGCACTGAGCGATCTGTATAGAACTGCATTACACCCCAATATGTCCGGGTAAACGAGCGCCATGGCGCATATGCAGCATGGGATACCCCACAGCACATGACTTCCACCCGAATGAACTCCCGGATTCAAAAAGTGTTCACCGTACTATTTGGGACGGCGCGGACAATTCACCCGCTCGTCTAAGTTTGCAACATGCATCGCCTCGGTGGAATCTGCGTCTTGCTTGTGCTAGCGACTTTGGCACGCGCTCTTAACGAGACCTACGACTACATCATTGTAGGTGGAGGCTTGACCGGCTTGGTCGTCGCTAGTCGCCTTACTGAAGATAGTAACAGTGTGTGCCCTTCAGAGGACATGTCTTTCTCTCTGACTCTTCACTATAGAATCAGTCCTCGTAGTAGAGAACGGTTACATCAACGACAGTCCAAATGTCCAGGTCCCCTACCTTGCTGGCGTGCTGAGTAAAAACCCCCCGCTCTACAAAGCTTTTAACTCGGCTCCAGATCCACAGCTGGACAACGGTACCTTCCCAGTTGCTGTGGGAAACGTGGTAGGTGGCGGATCGGTTGTGAACGGGATGATGCTCGATCGGGGGTCAGATGCGGATTACGACGCGTGGGAAGAGCTCGGGAATGCAGGGTGGGGATGGAAGGGGCTTGCGCCGTACTTTAAGAAAGTCTTCACGTTTACGCCGCCGAGTGAGCAAACGGTACGTCGGTGGGTGAAGCCTCAGTTCATCGCAGCTTATGCTTCATGTCTAGGCCAAAGCGCTCGGCATCACGTATGATCAAGGCGCTTACGGAAACGGACCAGTCCAAGCCACGATTGCGAGCTTCCAGTATCCCGATTACAAGACCATTTTCGCGGCATGGAGGAATGAGAGTGGTATACCCCTACCCAAGGAAGGGTTTGCCAGCCCCATTGGTGCGTTCTGGGCTCCGAACACGGTCGATAACAAGACGGCAGCGCGATCGAGTGCTAAGACTGCTTACTACGACCCGGTCAAGTGGCGTCCAAATCTTAAGTTGTGGGTGGGAACACATGTAGACGAGATTCTGCTTGATGATAGCAACGACGGCGCTGTGAAGGCGATAGGTGTGAAAATAACGAACCGCAATACGTCTGAGAGTGCGAAGGTGTTCGCCTCACGAGAAGTGGTACTCGCAGCGGGCAGTATATTCACGCCGCATCTCCTTATGGTTTCCGGAATCGGTCCTGCGAAGGATTTGAACGCGGCCAACGTCCCCGTCAAAGTGGACCTTCCCGCAGTGGGCTCAAATTTCCAGGAGCATGTCCCGGCATATATGGCGTTCAATCTGTCTAACTTCGCTTTCCCGAACTATAACACCCTCGCGACGAATTCTTCGTTCAACGCCTCTGCGGCAAAGGATTACGCAGAGCACAGAACCGGGCCGTGGACAGTAAATCGCGGTAACGCGCTCGCGTTCCTCACGCTCAAGCAGTTCACTACCAAGTACGAAGCCTTTGCCGCGGAGGTCGGAGCCCAGCGATCCACTGACTTCTTACCGCACCGGTACGCAACCAACTCGACGCTCTACGCCGGCTACCTCCGCCAACGCGAGATCACTATGAAGCACTTCCGGAGCCTCGAAGGCTACGAAGCGGCCGCCGGCGAACTCACCATCCAGCCGAATAACCGCCCAAGCGCAGTCCTGCAGAAACCACTGTCCCGCGGCACCATCACACTAAACAGAACAGATCCACACGCCTACCCGGTAGTCACCTACCACTCGCTGCAGAACCCCGTAGACAAGGCCATCCTCTGCGAGCTCATCCGCTGGAACCGCAAGCACTGGGTCTCCCCGGCCTTATCGCACTACTCGCCAGTCGAAAACGTTCCGGGAGCCGAGCACGTTAGCGACGATGCCATCATCGAGGCATTGATCCAGAAGGAAGCGATAAAAGCAGGGTTTGGGCACCCGTGTGGGTCGTGTGCGATGATGCCGAGGGAACTGGGAGGGTGCGTGAGCGAGCAGTTGCTTGTGTACGGCGTGCAGAATTTGCGCATCGTGGATGCGAGTGTCATTCCTATGATCCCGGCTACACATCTACAGGCAACAATGTATGCGGTGGTATGTATCTCCCGTGTGCGTGGCGGGTATGTTATAGCTGACTTTGCACTTCGATGGCCAGGCGGAGAAGGCGGCGGATATGATCAAAAGTAGAGGGTAGCTTAGGGATTTCGATGGATGCTTTTAAGGGCTGTGTCTTTGCAATGGGTGAGTCCAATCGCCCAGGTCGTTTGCCAGTCACGTGAAGCACGAAAGGGAGCCAAGCCAATGAGAGCACACTTTGCCGGTCGAGCTGGCCTTCCAATCGGTGCATTTTTACGTAAGCGAACAGAGCAAAAGATTTGCCCATGGTAGGAAATAGAGAAACACAAATCTCACGCGGCATTTTGAGGCGAGGTAGGCATGTGGGACACAGCATAAAGGATTGGCTTTTCATTGGCGGGAATGTTTTCGGGGTCGCTGTACTCCACGGAGGCGGGACCCGCAAGTAGGAGGGGACGTATCTAACATTAATTCGTGTACTATGCTTCGTGTACTATGCTTCGTGTACTATGCTTCGTGTACTATGCTTCGTGTAATATGCGTCGTGTACTATGCTTCGTGTACTATGCTTCGTGTAATATGCGTCGTGTACTATGCTTCGTATACTAGCTCGTATGATGAATGGCGTGCAGATGGGTAAGCAATCGCCAGGACACTGTGAAACGGGTTACCCTCCGGGCGGAGGCTTCATGCCAAGGTCATTGCCCTCCTCGCTCGAATCCGATTCTCCCATCCTTGTAAATTCGTCAAACATATCCATATCCTCGAACGTTGCAACCAGCGCGTTGACATCCGCTGCATCGCGATGGCGCACGGCGAGATCCAGGTCCATCATATACGTACTCCGCGGCTTCTCTTTCAACTCTCCCCGTCTACTCCTCGCCCACTTGCCGGCGCCTTCCTTGTAGAAGCGTTCTTGCATGACCTTCGCTGCATCCTTCCTCGAAATGGCACCATACTTCGCCGCCATCGCGAGGAGCGACTGTGCGAAGCCTTCCATGACTGGGAAGCAGATGTACAGTTTGGAGTAACAATGGATGCACAGCCAGAAATAGAAGCGCCAATGAGGGTCCGCCGGGTTTTTTACGATCGCATTGAAAACGTAAAGAAGAGCCGTGTGCCAATAAATATGGTGTGATGCAGCAGGGTGGTGGGAGGTATATTCGATGATTATGCCTTTAAGTTCTACTTATATTAGGTGCACGACCGTAACGGCGAGCTGTGGATGCTTACGATGGATAGATGCCGCAAAGATAGCTTCAGGTGAGTTGTGGCTCTGGGAGAGTTTGCGGAAGTCGTCGGCCTTTTCACTGGTAATGAAGGGCCGGAAGAGGTCCAAGATGATGGTGTGAAACGTAATGCTACAAACATGTTAGGGGGTGTATACAGTACCGAATGCACAGACGAAACTCACTGGAAGTCGAGCACTGGGGCAGAATCTAAACCGGCTTTCCGCGTCATTGTTTCCGGCAGACCATCCATCAGTTCCAGCAGTTCCCCATATTGAGCCAACGCAAAGGCGAGCGGTGGAGGCGTCTTCGAACCCTCATTGTCCCTTATGACGACAAGAATCTGCGATGAAATGACCGAAAGCTTGCAAAGATAGTGAAATACCTGGCCGGTGTCGTGGTCACGAATAGTTTCGTCCTGCGGCGGATAACCTCCAGGATCGCCACCGGCCCTTTTTAGCCTACGCGGCATAGATACTTTTGGGTGGTACTCCGTAGCATTGCAGATGTAGTACTGAGCTTGTAAGCTGAATTTCGTAAGTTAGGTGCTTAACCAAAGAAACGGCCTGCTGACTCTCACGTGTACAGGTTGAACACTCCCCAAGTGGTTTGCGACAGCGCCAGTTGAGCTTCGTACGAGAGCGACCTGATCTCCTCATCATCAAGTGCATATCTCACGCCGTAGAGCTTGAGTCGTTTCGCCATTTCCGAGGCTTCTTGTAAGTATTCAACCTCTCTTTGGCTCGCATGGGCAGCATGCGATAGAAACAAAAGCACGAGACCAGCTGTCGTATGTATAGAATCCTTTTTCTCTGCGCGCCAAAGTAGTTCTGCCTCTCTCTCAAACTCATAACTTCTGGCGGCTGCGTCAGGTTCCTTCGCGGTATACGCTTGCTGGGAGCCGTCAGTACGTCATCCTGCATCATCTACAACTTGCCTTACGCACACAAGCAAAGGCCAGCAGAGCATTCACCAAGAATGGCGAGCAGAATTTCTGTTGGCGCTCAACGAGGTCCCTAACGAACAGCTGAGCATCGAACAGTCCCAGCACGGGATGGTCATTCTCTAGATATAGTGATATGGCCCTCGCAGCAAAACAATCGGACACGGCGACAGTGGTCCAAAACCCTATCTTCAGCTTCTTCAAGAGCGGGTCGATAAGATGCACAGACGCTCCATCAACCTCCACGTTCGGCACGTCTTGAGCTTTGAAGATATCCTCGGGGTTATCGGGCAACGGTTCTCCGCCCGAGAAAGACGCCGCCGGTGTTCTGGACGTGGAATCCGGCGGCAGGTCGTAAGCTAGGATCTTGGCCGAGTCTAGCAGTGTGTCCTTGGCGAGAATGGCATCGCGGGTGAGATTCACAGCAGGGTATGCCGTTGGGTGGTCGATCATCAGCTTGAATTCCGTATCGGACTGCACTGGGGGCAGAGTAGCAAGGGCTGTCTTCCTTTGCGAAGGTTGCACCGTGGAAAGCGAACCCTCTTCAATGTCCTTCAGGACTGAGAGGGGATTTTCGGCGTGCCTCAGCTGTGATAGCACGGCTTGGGCTACGTCTTCAGGCAGCGTGCGTAGGTGTTCGACCAAGTCATTCAGGCTCTTGTTCTCCCGTCTCAGAGCCTGCAACTTGGTCTCGGATTCGTCTTTGGTAAGGTAGAAACATTCTGTTTGGCGGGCCTCGCATGCGGCACACACTGGGCGAACGCTATTGCACTGGACAGAGGCGCATCAGGCGGAGCACTTTTATCAGCACGAGCTTGCGGCCATGTCAACATACCGCGGTCTTGCGTTCACGACACGGTTTGCAAGCAATAGCTGCACGCTTCCTCTTCTTGTTCTCATCCTGCGGGGGCTTTCCCGGTGGGGGCGGCCCTTGAGGGCGGGGAGCTAGGGGCCTGCCCTGCCCGTAGTCCATTTGGGCCCGGGTCGATCGGTCGAGGAACGTTATGCCGCGTGCGATACGGGATGCGCCTTGGGTTAGGAACAAGCGGCAATGCGACTACTGAGAGGGGTTGTGTGAGTTGTGGTATGTGGCTCAGGCGCCGATACAAGCTAAAACATGCATTTTGCTGATCGGGACACAGCGCCATGGTATTTTGTACCGGACGAATGAGGGCTTTCGGCGCACTGGCCCAAACTCATCGTGACGTTCTTGGCCGTAATCGCGTATCTGTCGCCCAGTTTCTTCACGGAACCTTGGGGAAGCAGAGCCATCCGCGGATCTCGCCGCATATGCAGGGTCTCTCGTAGGGCTGAGCTGCGTTGACCCACTGAGTGAGGGAACGATACAGAGAGCCCACGACACTGGCGTGGGGGACATGGACAGAGGACCGTGGTTACTTTGATGTGGCACGAGTCATGACCAGGACACCAAGTCTCGGCGCCGAAGGACGACGCATGGTGGGCAGGGAGACCCTTCGCGGTTGATGCAAGCCACGGGTGTGTTGGATGCATCGAAGGATCGGCGACATGGATCATCTCTTTGCTGCACCGTTTACGGCGCCGCGGGTAGCTTGCTTAGGTATTCATGCATCTCGGTCATCCAGCGCGGCGGGCGAATCCAAACTCGAGGGTCCGACGTGCTGCTAGGCATGAGGTACATGTACCGACAGACAACCCAACATCAATAACGTGGATGCTTGGCCAGTTGTCTGTCGCATCATCCGTTCAGGTCTTTCTCGACGATGAAGGAGAAGCTAAGCTGGGGCAACACGTGCTAGATGCCTTCCCGAGGCCTCCAAAGACATGTCCGATCCTCTTTACTCACGGTGCAGGTTGATGGACGTCCACAGTGCCATGAAACGACAGGAAGCTTGGAAAGAGGTAGTCAACTACTACCAAGTAGCCAAATCAGGCAGGAGGGGTATATTGAAACATCCCAAACTCCGTTCCAACCCAGCCCATTACTCAACCATGAAGCTCGAGGATCCGGCACAGGAAGAAACAAGTGTCTATACACAAAATTCGGACGCCTTTGCCACGTCACGTACGCATTCAGGTACCTCGCAACCGAAGTCGACGCATCCCCGGCATCACCGCCGTACCTTACAAAGAGAGGAAGGCGCCGCCGGCAACAACCAAGCCCATGGCGAGACCGTTGACAGCCATCTTGCCGACACCGTTGGTGGGCGCCGTTAGAGGAGCCGACGTCGAGGGAGTGACGCCGGTGCCAGATGAGTGCGGCGCGGTGCCAGTTGCGGAGGCGGTGCTGTTACCGGTCGGGTACGGCGCAGACCTACGGGACACGTAAGCTCGTTGCTTCCACAGGAAGAGGGCAGTACGTACGGAAAGGTGAGCCACACGGTGGAGCTGCCGGAGCTCACGGTGCCATGCGAAGAGTGCGGTGGCACAGCCGGGGCGGAGGTGGGCGCGACAGGTGCCACGGTGGAGACTGTGGACGAGTTGGGCGCCGAAGATGCTGGCTGACCCGGGACCGAAGAAGCCGGGACACTCGAGACTGGGTAGGACGGAGCCGGTGAGGAGTTGGCTGGCGGAGCCGACGTGCCCACTGGCGGGACGGCAGGCTGCGCGTAGACATCAGTAAATCGCTTTATGCCAGGAAGAGGATCACTTACCGAGCTCGAGTGAGACGTCACGGTCACCGTCAGGGTGGAGGTGAGAGTCTCCGTCTTGCAGACGGTGGTGGTCGCGCTGCTGGAAGGTGCTCTGTTAGCACCGCTCGTGGGATACAGTACCGGAAGCAAGCTCTTCACGTCGGCAGGCAGCGACGTGTACCAATCGGGCGCATGGGCGTCGTCGAAGGCGAACACCGTGGCCTTTGCGGCCAGCGCCGACCTGACCGAGCTGGGCATCGCTGTGTAAAGGACGGACAGGACGCTGTACCTAGTGGGATCGGCAGCCATGGCGAGGGTCAGCTGGCCGACGAAGACGAAGAGAGTCGCGGGCTTCATTGTTGGCAATTGAAGACGCTGAGGTAGTGACTGTGTAGATGCTAACGTAGTCGGCTGCGGTGAGCGCAATTGACAGGAAATAGAAGAAGTGAGTGAGTGTGGATGAGCGTGTTGGCAACGAGAGATTGTGGTTGAGGAGGCAACGGGTGTGATGTGGCGTGGAGATTTATAATGTGAAGCGCGCACACGGGCGTCTGGACAAGCCTAACAAAGCAGGCTACGAAGCGAGCGACAATCGCCCACAAAGACGCAATTCAAACCATTGTTGGCCTATTGTGCGTTCTTGGGTAGACTGTTGGAGTAGACAGTGAGTCAACCCAGGAACAGGAATCATCAATCATGTCCGCTGCGGCATACACTGGTGAGCTGATTGACGCTCAATGTAGACCTCGTCCACCCTGACGACTGGAACAAGTGCCTATACAGACCTTGATTGTTCCAGGCGGCGGCGGCCAGGATCTGTGCGATTAGACTCGACCTGGAGCTGTTTGCTGGCCGTGCTACGCCCTGCGACAGGTGCTCGTGGCTCGTCTGGCGTCTACCGGTGTGATAGGCTTCCGTCTGGGGAGGTAATCAAACGCAGGGTTGGTCACGGCATGTCACGATGTTGGTGTATGGTGTTGTGGGCCTGGAAACATTGGTGCAACGGTGCTAAGACTTGTCTGCAGGACGGCGTGATTCTAAGGTAAACCCTACTGGAATCGAGGTATAGCATTGAATGGAACTGTTTGCCGAGCTTGAATGAATAGCGTACGAAGATAATGTACACAAAGCATTCTATGTCGAGTCATTTGATGCAGGTACGATTGTGTTGTAGATTTCTAATTTCGCTATTTTGGCAATGAACGTTGTACACACTTGCCCTAAATCTCCAGCACGTTCGCTATTGTGACCATCTTACTTGTACTACCTGACGTCCATACTTGTGGCATGGCTCCGTCGTCGTACAGTGCTGAGACAGAGGATTGGACAGATATCATGGTCTCAGTTACACAACATGCTAGGCTCAGGCACGGTTCCCGAAACTTGTACGTACCTGTACTTAGTTACAATTTGACCCCTTTTCCCTAGCATACCTAGGTACCAAAGATGTGGCAATGGCGGCACTCATCACACATGCAATACTGAATGAAGACCGATCCTAAAGAGCGCTGCGCCGTTTCTTTGAGTCGAAACTTGTTGAATCGTTACCACATTTGAAATTACTGGGGTATTTGACTTGATTCGTAGTTGCTACTGGAGGAAACCAGCACCGAAATTCACAGGAGGTTCTGTGTATTCTGGTATAGGTTTTGATTCGCGCCTGGGTTTTGTAGGCCGAGGTGTCGGCCTGCTTTGGATGCTACGGCACGGAAGGAAGGCACCGAATCTATCAGCAGATTTCTGTCAGCTGTCTGCTGGTACAAGAACGTGGATGGTTCTCCAACCTACAAGGTCCAAGCCTCGATATTTCTCACGTAATCCCAATTATAGTGATCCCCCCGATGAAACGACCACAAGTCATGACTAGCCATATTGACATTCATTAAACAAATGCTTGCAAGGCATACTTGCCGTCTAGTGTTCCAATACTAAATCCAGCTGATGCTTCCGCAAGCCTCAACGCTCCGTATATGCCCGATCCACCTTCTCTGGAAAATCTTGTGGACTCGTACCAGCCTGTTGCGCTGCCTTGGGCCCCTTTCGCCTCTTTTTCAGAAACGCTACAACGGCAGCACCGGTGATAAGCGCAATAGCTGGGACACCGACGTCGACCCCGATTTTCGCCCGGGAAGACAAACCGTGTCCGCCACTCGAAGCTGTGAGTGTTGTCTTTGGTACGCCAGCAGGCACTGCTGGCGTGTTTGAGCCTGCAGTAGGGGGGATAGATGAGCCTGATGATGACGAGGTGTTCGTGCCCACAATAGGTGAGCACGATAAGCCAAGCGATAGGGGACCTGGAGAGAAAGGATGTCTAGATATAGCAGAGGGCCTCACCCCCGATCGTAGCGTCATGGAAAGTGTGTGTACTTGATCGTTGGGCTGGCCAGTGCCATCGTCCGTTATGCGCGCAGACCTGGTGCTGCTTCCCCCATCCTCTATGCTGTATATCAAACCCAGTACCCTCTTGACGTCCGTGGGCAGAGCCCGATACCACTCAGGTGTATTGCTGGCGGCTTTCAATGATGCTATCTCAGACGCGAAGGCAGCCTGATCCGTTGCCGCTTCGGCAAGAACGCTAGCAGGAAGTCCAGTCGCGAGGGCGATAAGAGCGGATTGTTGTGCGGGATCGATCTCCTCGCGAACTTCATTATGAGCGATATTCATGGTATGTTGTGGTTTGTTGCGTGATCGTTCTGGTGCAGGAGGGAAGAGGTGGCTGCTGCTGAGCGGCAAAGCTGATATAACCCCACAGATTGTACCACTTGCTCCTTCTATAACAAGCGGCTAGATGAGGAAGAGGGACCGTGGCCCCCGATAGCGAAACGTTCTGCAGATGGTGGCACTGGCTTAAGCCAGAAAAAGGGTACCATTCCATCTGCAAGCGGTGCTGTCGATAGAGCAAATCAAAAGCGCGTATCGTACTATTGGTTACCGGTGCGAGTAATGTCTGCGACGTGCATTGAACATAAAGTATCAGAGCCTCCGGCAAACTCTTGTGTTTCGGCACCTAGCAATGTGTGACTCTGTGTGTTTGCGATAGATATTATTATTAAAACTATTAGAAATTAAATCAATAAAGCCTAAGTAAATCTAAACGATAAATTAAATCTTAAATTAAATATAGGTACTATAGTAATACTTATCTTCCTATATACTTAGCTTAATTAGTATACTTAATATACTTAGTACTACTAAGTACTACTAATTACTAATTACTCGCTTACTACTTAGTAGTGCTAAGTCCTACTAATTACTAAGTAGTTACGTAATTTATATAATCTTTCTTCTACTCTCTACCTATAGAGTAGAATAAGATATATAGTTAATACTCTAGTTATAATATTTTATTATAATTTATTATTTACTAGTTTATTATTAAAATTATTAAAATTTAACTATTATAAATAATTATATACTTAATATATAAATATATATATATTATATATATATATATTATATATATATATATTATAGATACTATTATAATATATATAATTCTCCTTTTTTAAAATCTCTTTTAGTTATTCTAAACTACTACAGCCATACTATTTATTTAATTAGTATAAAATATATAATATATATAAAAATAAGTTAATTTTATATATTAAATAAAAAGTAAGAATAATTTAAAATAGAGTTCTAAAAAAATTTTATATATTATATATAGAGTAGTTAACCTAAATAAATTCGCTAGTAATACGGAGCGTATAGATTATATAGCTATAGTTATATAATTATATAATCTACACTAGCGAGCAGAAACTTTATTTAGTTATTATATAAATAGTAAAAAAGAATATATATATAAAAAAAATATAACTATTTTACTATTTATTATTTTATACTATTTTCTATTTACTATAATATTACAGATAACTATTACTCTATATAAGTATAATATAGTTATCCTAATACTAATTAGTAGTTAGTTCATTAAATTATTTAACTACTCTATTACTAGTAGTTAATTAGATTTTCTTATTTACTATAAATTAGTAAGGGCGTATAAAAAGATTAAGTTATTATTAAACCTATATTATATAAAAATAATTTTATATATTACGCGACTCTTCCCTATATCTATAAATAAAAAAAAGTATATTAAACTATATATTCTATTAAACCCTTATCTATATAAAAGATAAGAATAACTTTTTTTAAAACTAAACCGCTCCGTATAAACTCGCTAGTATAGTAAACTAAAACTATATAATTAATTATATATTATATAAACCGGATAATATAATAGTACTAAAAAAAAATTTCTTTATAAAAAAAGGTAAAGAGTGTATAATAAAAATAGATCTAGATTTATTATAAAAAAAATATATTTAAAGATATAATATTTCTATATAAGTACTTAAAGACTAAACTAAGTTATAATATTAGATAAAGAATTTAAATATTCTAAATAACCTATTTACTAAATAACTTAATACGTACGTTAGCTGCGTTATTATAAAATTTTATATAAAATAAAAAAATAGTTAAAGCCTAGTTACTTTATACTATAATTTATTTACTAAATAGAGCTATTCCTACTTTATATTATTAAAATAAGTATTTTAAAGAGAACTACTAAGAATCTTATAAAATAAGGGCGTATAATTTTTAGTAGATAAATAAAAAAAATACTAATAAGTTTTATATAAACTCTCCTTTAGATTATAGAAAAATATTAAAAAGTTAAAAACTTTTAAATAAGATTAAGAAGTTTAATAGGAAGCCTAATTATTATTATAAAATAACCTATATAAAAGTTATTAAGCTTAAACCTCTAAGTTTCTAACTAATAACTAAATATTTTATATATTTTAGCTATACCTTTTATATAGTAAAGAAACTAACTATTATAATATATATTATATAAGTAATTAATTCTGCTATACTAGTATTACTTAAAAAATTTTAGGCTTATATTATATACGTATAAATATAGACTATATAAACCTAAATAATTCTAAATTTTATATAGTTTATATAGCTTAGTACTGCCTCTAAGTATATATAATAGTAAACTATAATACTTAATATATCTACTATTATATAATTCTAGAATATTACTATTTCTTTTAAAAACTAGTTATAGAATATTAATAATTAGTTACTTACTAACTTTTTAACCTTTATACGCTACTTACTAAAATTTAATATTTTAATTTTTACCCGTATAAAATATACTACTAAAAAAGCTTAATCTATAAAAAATAATTATATTTAAAAAAATATAAAAAAAGGTAAATAACTATACTAGCTACCTGTATAATATTTTAGCTAATAAGACTTATATCTTTATTAAGCTTTACTAAAGAATTAATATTTAAGAGTTATAGTATACTGTTATTTTTTTAAATATTTTAAAAGATTATACGGGCTAGTTTTACCTATATAATATTAGCCTAAAATACTTATAAAAATAGTTATATAATAAGTTAAACTACTACTTTAATATATATATTAACTATAACTAGTATTAAACTAACTAAACTACTATTACTTTTATATAATCTAAATAAGAAAACCTTAGTAAGACTCTATATAAAGCCTTAAAAGTAATAATTAATAAATTAATTTTAGTATAAAAAGCTCTAGGCCTTTAGTTTAAAAAAAAAGTATTATTTTATATAGTAATTATATAAATATATTAAGATTAATTAGAGCTTAAATAGGCTATATTTTTTATAAAACCTATATATAAAAAACTATTAAGTAATTTAAGATCTATACTATAAATTAATATAAATCGCTAATATATATACTATATTTAATTATAAATATTATATAAGACATTCTATATAAACTAAAAGTATACTAATAATAAAAATAAACTTTTTTAGTATTAATAATTCCGCTTTTATATATAACAACCCTTTTAGAGATTTAAAAATATAACCCTAATAGTAAAATAAAAAAATACTTTATCTATTATAAAAAAGGATATTAGTTATTAAATTATTTTATATAAGATAAGCCCCGAATACGGAACTAGTATATTATAATATATAAAAATTTTTATAAAAAAATATTTTTTTAAAGTAACGTTACCCTCTATATTTAAAACTTTAAAAAATTCTCGTATAATAATATAAAAAAATTAGAAAATAAAATTATATTTAATTTTAGTCTTTAAAAAGAAAAAAAAGTAGTTTAATATTTTACTACTACTTTATTTCTCTATTATATAATAGTAGAAGATATATTCTCTATAAATAAAAAAGAGATAGCTAAATAATTTACTTTTAAAAGAAGATACCGTACGCAGTACTAAGATAAATTTTAAAATATAAGTATAGCTAAATTTTTAATAGTTAGTAAGGGCTAGCTTAAAGTATATATTTATAAAAATTCTAGTATAAAAATTAATTAGACCCAAAAAAAAACTACTATTAGCTTTAAAAGTAATATATTAATATATACTTTTAGTACCGTGTAGATTAAAAACCTAATTAATATAGTAATCTATTATATTTTAAATACTCTAATACTCTTTTTACTATTTCTAGTAGATACTAACTATATAGAAGTATATTTTAATAATATATTAAATATTATTATACGTAAGAATAATATAATAGTTCTAATTATATATATGTAGAAATATTTATTTTTTAATATAAGCTATATAGAAACTATTTTATTTTTTATAAAAAAAAAACTCTATAGACTTTATAAACGTTTTAAATACTTTTATATAAAATAATTTTATAAGCTATTTTATAATATAGACTATAAGATTAACTCTACTATATTAAAGTAAATTTAGAAACTATATTACTACTACTAAATATATAAAGTAGCTTTATATAGATTTAAGTTCTCTATTAAAAATAATATCTATTTTAATTATAAAATTATTATTAATATTATATAAATTAGTAACCGCCATATTTTTTATATTATTAACTTAAAAATATTATTTTAAGTTACTATTTTTCTTAATTTAATATCCGTATAAAAGGTATAAGTAACTTTTATATAATACTAGATTAATACTTACTAAAATTTTCTAGATTTTATTATATATAATCTAGATACTAATTTTACTTTAAAAGAGTTTAAAAATAATATATAGATTATAGGAGTAAAGTATTACTAAATATTAATAAAAATCTACTAAGTAGTTAGTAAAATTAAAAGAGTACACGGCCTATTATAGTAAGTTTTTAATATTTTAAAAAATAAAATTAGATATTATATAAGTAATAAAAATATTTTTTAAATAGTTATAAAAGTACTAAATAATACTATAGGCCTAAATAGCCTTATACTAACACTTTTTATCTTTAGCACTTATTTAAAAATTTGTATAATATCTCTACTATTATTAAATATTATTATATAGGCTAATACTATCTATAAAGCTTTAA
Source organism: Pleoardoris graminearum (assembly GCA_030770415.1). Classification (NCBI taxonomy): domain Eukaryota; kingdom Fungi; phylum Ascomycota; class Dothideomycetes; order Pleosporales; family Didymosphaeriaceae; genus Pleoardoris; species Pleoardoris graminearum. Next base: position 140,402 of record JASEKS010000159.1, read on the forward strand.
AGGCCCTATAGACTAATTATATAAAGCTTATATTAAACTATATAATTAATATATATAATAAACTAGACCCGTAAAAGACTCTATTTTTTTTTATTAAATTAGAGGTTCTAATTTAAAAAAAAAATAGTTCTATACGTACTATAATTAATTAATAAACTAAATATTACTATAAACTTAAAAAATAGCCTACTAATTATAAAATAAATATATATAAAACTATATTACTATAAATTTCCTTTATATAATAACTCCCTAGCTATAGAAGAGGAGGATATAATTATATAACCTAAACTTAAGAAACTAAAAAAGTAAAGTCGCCTAAGAAAGAACTATATAATAAAAGCCTTTATAACTTAAAAAGAAAAATTTAATTTTATACTAGTAATAAAACTATACTAGAATATATTTGTATACTAATCGAACAAATAGTGTGGCTGTAGTGGCTCGGGGCGACTAAAAGGGGTTTCAAAAAAAGGAGGAGTATGTGTATGCCTTTATATTATACTAGAATAATATTATTATAATACTTAGAGCCCTATTTAAGGAATCTAATTATATAGGGATTAATTCCCTTATTATAAGTTATATTTTTAAGTCTATTACGTATAATTCTGCTATTTATATAGGCCGTATATTTAATTTTAGAATAGTATAAAAGGTTAAAAATAAAAATATAATTTTATATAAAAAATCTTAGTATAAATTTACTAGTTATTTTAATACTAATAAATAGTCTATTCTTATATAGTTACTAACTATTTAAAAAATAAACTAAAGACTTATTTTAGCCTTAGGCGCAACACTCTTTAAATTATATAATATAAAATATAAATTACGTAATATTACTTAGACTTATATATAATTTAAAAATTTACTACTCTATACACTGTACGTAAAACTTCTAAAAAAAATAAACTATTTTTTTTTCTTTAGTATAATCTTCTAAGTTATATAGCTTTTATATAGTATAGCTAAATTAGATTTATACTAGTTTAAAATATATTATAACTACTATACTACAAGGCTAAAGATATTTTTTTCTACGTATAATCTATACCTACTTATAATAAGAAAAAAAAATAAAATTTTTAGTCTAACAGGTATATAAACAAATAATACTTTAAATATTATTTTACTTATTTTCTCTAATAAAGAAAAAAATAAACTATAAGTTATAAAGTTTTATATAAAAAATAAGGTATTTCTTTCTATACACGAACCTCTAGAGTTTAATAAAATAAAAATTATTTTAAAAAAAGATAAGATAATTACTATAATTTAAAAAAAAAGAGTAAAGGCTTCTATATAATAGATCTAACTAATTTAAAAATTTAATAGTAGTATATTAAGTAGCGTATAAAAGATATATATATTACTTTTATCTATTAACTAAAAACTATATTTAACCTCTCTATAACTATATAAATAAAAGAGCCTACTATATTAAAAATAAAGGTACTAAATAAAAGAATTAAGTAGTAGATTAAAAATATAAAGAAAAAAGTCTTATATATCCTATTAGACTTTTAACGTTCAAAACTTTTTATTTTTATAAATAAATTTTTTATAAATAACTAAAATCTTAGTTTATAGTTTAAATATTTTATTATTTTTAAAATTATACATTATATAGCCACTAAGTTTACTATATATAGTAATATTATTTATTAAAACTTAACTAAATATAAACGAGTTACACGAAATATTCTTACTAGTAAATTATATAAAATAGTTATAAGTTTTAATATAATTATTACTCTTAGTACTACTATTAATAAGATTTTTTATATAATTAATTTTTTACTAGCCCCTATAGTAGTTTATATAGATTTAAAATTTTTATATAATTATCTTATTAAGCTTAATATAATAAATAAGACAGGGCTTATAATAAATATTATATCTTTTTACTAATTATACGAGAACCGCGAGATTTCTAAAGTATAATAAATAGTAAAGAAAGATAATTCTATACATATTTTTATAAAAAGTAAACAAAATAGTTTTTTTTATATAATTAGTATCTTTTAATACTCTTTTTTATAGTATTAAAGCTTTAGTTAATAGGCTAAAGCCTATATAAAAAGCCTAATAAAATATTTTATATATTTTTTATATTTTAAATTAGATATCCCCTATCGTATAAATTACTTTTTTGTATATTTTTTTTTATATATTATATTCTCTTACTTTATCGCATAAAGATTAAAAGAAGAATTTTTAAAATATTATACTTAAAAGAAAATCCTTTATTTTTTTTATATATCTCTAATCCTCCTCTATATTAATAAAGGAAAAACAAAGGAAAAATAAAAGAAAAAATAAAAAAAATATCTATATACTTTAAATATAATACTTATACTAGGCTCTATATAATTACTATATATAAAAACCGTATATATTACCCTAAAATCCTACTAGAGTATAATACTTTATAAAGGGTAAAAATCTAGTATTACTATTATATTTTTATATATATAACTACGGCTTTAATACTCTACGTAACTATAAAATATATTACTAATCTAAGTAAAATGATTAGACTACTCCTTAAGGAGGTTAGACAGTAATATAGGGATTTTATATTATAAAAATAAAAAATTTATAAATAGTATTCTATTTATAAAAGGTAGAATCTACTTATTATTAAGTACGTAAAAATCCCTAGTAAGCTATATATAAGAATCTATAAAGGATTATATATAGAGCTTATTAATAGATAAAAATAATATAAAAGCCTATAACGTTAAAAGGCTTAATAAACTAAGTATAACCCGCCTATAAATTATAATAACTACCTATAATCTTTAAACTAAGTTTAGACTAGCAGCGAATATACTTACTATATTTTATATATAAATTAGTAATTAATATAGACTAATACTAGTCTAATACTTATAGCGTAATAGCTAGTATAATAGTATAGGTATACTAAGAATAATTAGCGAGTTTAGTTTACTAGCTAAAATAAGTTAGTATACTAAAAGGGCTAATACTAGACTAGTATTAAACTAATACTAAACTAATACTAGACTAATACTAACTATTATAGTAGTAAAAGTATTATTTTATTTTATACTTATAGGTAAATTAGGAGAGAGTTAACTGCCTTTTTTATTTTACTATTTAAAGAACTATTTTTACTATTACTACTAATCGTGCGTAGGTAAATTAGAGGAAAATTAACTATTCTTACTATTTTACTATTAAAAGAGCTGCCCCTACTCTTATTACTAATTATTATTTTAAGTATTATTATATTTATTTTACTAAGTAACGTCTATAGGCTATCCTAAAAAAATAATTAGAAATCTAAAAAAAATAGTTAAAAATATAAACAAAAATAAAACTATTAGTATTATACTTTTTTAGTACTTGTAGGACCGCCTAAAAACCCTTATTAGTATATTTTATAAGTAAATTCTTATTAATAGTATTTATATTAAAATTTTATAAAATAGTATTTAAACTAGAATTTTACTAAGTAGTATTAAGAGAGTCTTTAAAAAGTATATCTAAATTTTTATTATTACGTTTCTAATAGATAGTATTAGATAATTAAAAAAAATAAAAAATTAAATAATTACTAAACTATTTTACCCTTATTTATAGTAAAATTATTTTTAGTTTATAAAATATTAAAAGGTAACTATAACGTAATATTCTTTTTCTTTTTAGCTTTTTTTTTAAGTTTTATTATTAATATATATACTCTAGACGGAATTAAAACTAAAATAAAATATAAAAAAAAAAAAAGGCTAAGTAGACTATAATACTATTTAGATAGTATTAGGTAGGTATATACTATTATACTAGTTACTCCTAGGCGTTATTTTCTTTTTCTTATTATTCTTAGAAGTCTTTTTTAGTTTAGAAGATTTAGATAACTAAAACTTAGAAGTATTATTAGATAAAGTAGCTAAAATATTAATCTATTATAGTAAGGTATTAATTCTTAAGGTAACTAAAATAGTAGTTATAGTTAACCTATTATTACTTTTTTAATTATTATTATTTATACTGCTTAACCTATTAGTGCTTAGCGTAGAATTTTTATATAACTATTATATATTAAACGTAAGTCTAGACTTAGGCGTAGCCTTTACTAACTTCTTTTTTACTTATATAAGCTCTTTTTTACTGCAGTTTATATTTAGGAGGATATTAAAACTAAAAAAATTATTTAAAAGCTTATATAAGTATTAATAGTACTAGGTAAATATACGCTTATTACTAAGTATAGCTAACGCTATATAGTATATAAGCTAAACGTCTTTTTATTAAATAGTAATACGCTTAGCGTAGATAGCAGCTATATTTATATTTATAAATATTAGCTTATATTAGTAAAGACTAATACTATACTAATACCTATATTAAAAGAAATTAATAAGATAGGACTTAGTAGTAGTTTATAATATTTTAATTATATTTTATTAAAAGCGTATATCTAGTATTAGACTAATATTTATAATAATTTTATAAACTAGCTGTTAAAATAGCGCAATACATATTAGGAAACTAGTAAATTACTAATAATATTTAATTTTTTAAAGTATTTAGACTAAAAAATAAGTAAGTATAATACTAGACTAATACTAAACTAATACTTACTACCTAGCTTATACTAATAAGACTTCTTAACTTTTATTATAAAGTTAAGTATACGCTTCTAACTTTATAGATTAGAATTATTATAAACTAAATAACTCTTTATTTTAGAGATTAGAACTTCTAATTTAATATTAATAAATAACTAATACTTAAACTAATACTTTACTTACTATAAAGTAATTTTATTATATTTATAAATAAGAATTTACCACTCTTACCGCCTTTAGTATAGAAGTTAAAATAGTAATCTAATAAAAGTTTATTTTTTTTAGTACGTACTATATTACGAGTATTATAAAATATATATAAATAAATTTAAATTAGTAATAACTACTATTAAAATTTATATTTTAATAAAGTAGTAGCTGTATAATATAAAAAGTAAAAAAAAAAGTTAAAAAAAAGTAAAATATAAAGGGAGAGAGTAGGGTAAAGTAGTTTTTATATACTGTTACTAAGTATAGCTAGCGTTTATAACTATAATAAAATAATAAAGTAAAAATAAAAATAACTAACGCGTATAAAACTAATAGTATAGTTATAATATAGGTATAAAAACTAATATTAGTTTAGTATTAGTTACTTTACAGTTATATATATATAGTAAATATAATATAGTTTACAGCGCTTAAGTTTACCTATTAATTAACTAGCTATACTATTTTAGATAATTTAATAAGTATATAGCGCGCCAAGCGCGCCAGTACGCTAGCGCGGCGCTATACCTTTTTTAACCTAGTCTTACCTAACTTTTTTAACACATTAAGTATAAAGGTATATATATACTCCTCCTTTTTTAAAACTCCTTTTAGTTACCCTAAGCTACTACAGTTACACTATTTGTTTAATTAATATATAAATATATATAATAAGTATATAAACGCGTTTAAGTCTATACGTAAATATATAATTATATATTTTTACTAAAGTAAAAGAGAGAGCGATAGTAGTATAGAGAAATAAAGGCATACACATACTCCTCCTTTTTTGAAATCCCTTTTGGTCGCCCCGAGCTACCACAGCCACACTTTTTATTCGATTAATATACAAATATAGTATATAGAAATAATATAATTAATTTAGGTATTAGTCTAAATATTAGGTATATTTTATACTTAGCTAATAATATATTATTTAAACTACCTAATATTATAACCGCGCGGTAACTAAATAAAAATATATAAAATATAAAATAAAAGTAGTTTACTATAAAAGTATTTTTAGGTAACTATATAATAAATTATATATAATATATCTATACGTACTGATCTATAGATAACTCTAAATAATAATAATAGCCTTTTACTTTTATAGTTATACCTCTTTAGCTTTTTACTACTACTACTTTACGACTTATATTTTACTATACCTTTTTATAAATACTAATACCTTATAGGTATTAGTAACCCTCCTTAAAATATAAAATAGTAAATATTAAAAAGTTAAAAAAGTATCGCGTAAATAAAAAATATTTACTTAATAAATACTCTAAAAAGAATACTATAGTAAAGTAAAAGCTTTTTAGTAAAATATTATAGCGGGATTATAATAAAATAACTAACTAAAAAAATATAATTAAACGTATATATTTACGGACTACTTATAGTAGTATAATTAATTTTTAATAGTACTAACTTAGTAATAAGGGAATAAGTAAAAAAGTAATTATATATATAAACTAATAACGTAACTATAGTAAAAAGATAAGTATTAGCTTAAATATTAGTTATAATTTTAAATACTAATAGTTACTAAATATACGTAGTAAATAATTTAGTAATAAAAAGCTATAGCCTAAAAAATAATTAAAAATAATATACTATAAATACTACTTAAAAGACTACTAAAAAAATAATAAATTATATATAATATACTAAAATAGTATTTACTAGTATACTACTACTTTAACAGCTTATTACCCTTTAGTAATATACTAGCTTTTACTAGTATAGCGTCCTTAGTAATAAGTAATATACTTTTTATATTTAGTACTTTTCTATACCCTAGTATATTTTCTAATATACTAGCTAATTTAGTAACTTATATTATAAGCTAAAATAATATAAGCTTTAGTAATACTAAAGTTAGTGTTAGTATTAGTACTATAGTAAATATAAAAAATAATAAAGAGAAAAATATTATAAATATTAATAATAATAAGGAAGAAGCTATAAATATTAATAATAATAAATAGAGCTTTTTCGACACATTAAGTATAAAGGCATACACATACTCCTCCTTTTTTAAAACCCCTTTTGGTCGCCTACACAGCCACCACAGCCACACTTTTTATTCGATTAATATACAAATATATATAAATAAATAGAAGCAATATACTATAAAAATAAATAAAGTAATTTATATAGCTAGAAAAGTAATATTTATTAACTTATTATATAAAGAGTTTTAATACTACTATAAAATTTATAAATAAGTAAATCTAAAATAGTAATTTTTAAAAAAGAGTATAAGTATACTATAGTATAGGATTAGCTACGCTAACTTTAAAATATATATATAAATATATACTAGACTAATACTAAACTAATACCTTATAAAGTTATATTTAATAGTTAGTTCTAAATACTAATCTAACCTTAAAAGAATATAAATAAAAGTTTAACTAAAAGCGATATATATTACTATAAGTAAATAAGTTCTAATAAATAGGGTAGACTACTTTAATTTAAATATATAGTAGACTATTATTTAGTATATAGTATTGATAAGTACTTACTATTTTTATATTAATAGTTATAGTAAGCTTTTTATTTTACTATTTTAGCACCTATTCTCTACTAAACAAAAGGCTATACTTAGTCTACTATACGACTACTAACTTAGCTATAATAATTTTTTAGACTATTACGCTATAAAATATTATTATTTATTAAAATATAACTACCGTATATTAAATACGTATACTTTTTTAATTATATAAACTAAACTACTAAAACTATATATAGCTTATTACTTAATATCTATACTGTAAGTAAAATATTAGTATTAGTATTAGTATTTACTAATAAAAAATAACAATAACTATTTTTTCCTAAACCTTTACTACTAAAGCGAGGTAATAAAAATACTAAGTATAATATACTTTATTAAAAATAGGCGGCTAGCAGCCCTAAAAAATATTAAACTTAGCTACCTGTTTTAGTAAAGGAATAAATAAAATCTATTTATACCCTTATATATATAGGGTATTAAAAATTACTTTTTAGCTAGCGCTTCTCTATAAGTACTATAGAAGAATAATAATATAAAAATATAAAAATATAGTACTAGCCTTAAGTATTAGCCTTAAGTATTAGTCCTAAATATTAGTTTTAGGTATTAGTTAAAGAAAAAGTATAAATATAACCTCCTTAAAAGGCTATATATATAAAATATTTTAGATAGTTAGTAATTAAGCTACTTTTCTCTTTTTATTCCTTTATTTAGTTTAAATATTCTTTCTTTCCTATAACTTTAACCTCTAATAAAAAAATAATATATTAAATACTAAACTATATAAGCTATATATACGTAAAATAGTTACGTATAATAGTCTAATTATATAATTTTTCTCTTTAGTTATAAAAATTTTTATAAAGTAGAAACTAAGTCTTTAGAATTTATAAATAGTAATAGCTTAAATTAAATAAAATAATAATTAAACGTAGGTTACTATTACCCTATTATAAATAAATTTATATAAGATTAAAAACATTAAGTATAAAGGCATACACATACTCCTCCTTTTTTGAAACCCCTTTTAGTCGCCCCGAGCCACCGCAGCCACACTATTTGTTCGATTAGTATACAAATATAATATATAAGATTAAAAATATAGAGATTACTATAATTCTAAATTTAGTATTATAAAATCTTATCCTAGTATACTATTTAAATATAGTAAAAATAGCTAAAAGTAAAGTTATAGTATAATTCTATATAGTTAGTAACTAAATTATATTAATAACTTTTTTAATTACTTTATTTACAAAACCGCGTTTAGTCTATATATTAATAAAAAATATTATTTAGGTATTAATAAAAAGTAAAAGCTAGTTCTTTAGATTTTTAGTTTTATTAGCTAGTATAAAGATATAAGATAGTTTATCGTATTTAGTATTATAGACTAATATAGGCTAGTATTAGTTTTAGAATTAGTTATAGTTTATTTAGTATACTTCTTTTTAGTATATATAAAGACTAAGTATATTTTTTAACGTACTAAGTTTAGCTAGAGAAAGTATAAATATATATTTTATTTAAAAAAGTTTTTAGTTAGCGTAAATACTCTCATTAGTTTTAAAATAAAAAAAAATATTATAAAATAAAGTCTTTATATTACTCTACTACTACTATATAACTTTTAAAATAATAATTTTAGTAAACTATTTATATAACTATTATATATAGCTATAGATATCGTTCTATAAAAAGGAAATATTATAAAAAAGTAATTCCTTAACTAGTAGTAGCTAGTAAAAGTTTTTAAAAAAAATAATATTAAAACTAGTAAATAGTTAATAGACTAACTTAGATTAAATTTTTTTTAGGTAAGTACTAATCTAGGTAAGTAAATTAAGACTAACTATAAACTTTTTATTAATAATAATATACTAGATTAACGTAAAAGTAGTTTAAAACTATTATAATATAATACTACTAAGGGGCTCTATAAGACTATTCTTATATATAACTAGTATTTAAAAAAGGTTATTAATAGTATAACTATTAATAAAAAATATAGTAATACTAGTAGGAGTAAATTATATAATTAATAAAAAAGTATTATTCTTTTAAACTAATACTTTAAGTTACGTAGATATTAATTTAATAATATAGGTTTTTCTAGTACTAGTCTTACTATTTAAATTAATAAGTAATTAAGGAAAAATACGTTTAGCTAAAATAGATTTAAAATAATTAATAACTATATTAAACAAAAATTTTTACTTATTAGAAAGAAGCCTTTTCCTTTTAGCTAAAGTATTAGTATTAGTATTAGTCCCTATAACTACTAGGTACTTCTAAATATATTCTTTCTAGTATATAGTACTATTAAAATTATATAAATTAATATATTTATTTATACTTTCATTCTTAGTATAATTAATTAGCTAAGATTCTAAAATATTACTATTAACTAGCTATTTATTTAAGGCTAGGCCGTGCGTAGTAAGCTTATTAAGTTAAAAAAAAATTTTTATAGGTACTTTTTTAAGATTAGAATCTTTTATTTTAGTATCCTTAACCTCTTTCCTATAATAATTAGTAATAAAATATATATAATAATATTAGTAAAATATATAAGTCTTAGTATTAGTTTAAAATATAGTATTTAAAATAACTTATATATTATTAAAATCGCAAAATAAATAGTAAAATATAAGTTTAATTTTATAAAATTTTATAAAATTAATTATTAGTAAGTATTTAAAAAAAATATAATAAAATTTTTAATTTTACTTAAAGGCGCTGTATAGGAATCCGCTTTATATAATTAAAATAAATAAAAAATTAATATAAAATATTACCTCTTTAGTAGCTAGGCGCTTTTTATATTTTTATAGTAATAAGTAACCAAATTAATATAGTATATTTATATTATTAAATCTATTATCTAGAACAAGCTAGTATTAATTAAAAAAAAAGGCTATTAACTAAGCTAACTTTAGATAATAATTAACTATAATAATAATACGCGATAAATAAACTAGACGTAATTTAAATAATATATATAAAACCTTTTAAGTAGAATAATCTCGTTTACTAATAGTTTTATTTAAAAGCTTTAAGGTAAATAAAGCGAGCGTATAGTTATTACTAATATAAAATAAAATTAAACTAGTTAGATTCTTATATAGTAGAGTTTTCTCCTTAGATTTAAAAGTATAAATATTAATATATTATAACACCCCTATTATATTAGTATAAATTTAGATATTAGTATTAGCCTACTAGCCTAATACTAAGACTAAATAGTAGGGATTTAAGCGTAAGTAGTTATATACTGGCTTAAATCGCTTATACCTTTTATAAAAAAATATTTTAAATATAGATTTTATTTATATAAGCTATAGTATATAGAATTAACAAACTAGCTTTTTAGTATACTTATTTTTTAAAAAATAATAAAAAGTAATATAATAGTAGATATAACACCGTGTTAATATTAATAATAGTTTTTAATAGTTAAAAGTTATTTAGTTATATAGAAGAGATAGAGATATTATATTATTAATAACTATTAAGGTAGTATTAAGATAAAAAGGTTTAGAGTATATAATAGAAATTATATTAGTCTAGTATTAAACTAAATATTTTATATTAACCTTAGTTATAGATAGGCCTAATTTAATATTTAGATTAGGAGTATTACTAATCTAGTATAGGCTATAGTTATATATACTACTATAGTCTTACTATTTATATTAATTCTAAAAATCTATAATATTTAATAGTAGAGTAAAAATATATTTCTTAAATATAGTAAAGCGCGCGTAAAAGTAGTAAATAATAATATAAAAATAATTTTTTATAAAGTCCTAAATAAGCCGCTAATAAATTATAAAAGTACTAGTCTACTAGTCTAAAAAATAAAATATAAAATAGAGAAAGTTATACTAGAAGTTATTAGATATAAAAAAAGTAATAAATAATATTAGACTTTTAAGTTAGTAAAGCTGTGCATAACTAGTATTAGTTAAAATATTAAATTAAAATTATAGTAATACTTACTATTATTGTTAATTTTTTTCCTTTAACTTACTAGTATAGTTTTATTTTTTAAAGACCTATACTTATCTAAACTATTTTATTAATAAAAGATATATTTTAGTTAGGGCTATTAAACTATACCTAAATATTCTCTATACTTATTATATTTCTATTATTATTTTAGTAAACTAAAAATCTAGTACGTATAGTAGAGGCTTTGTATATAATATAATTAAAAATAGTATAATAAAATTATAAATAATAACTAAACTGCCTATTTTTATAATATATTATATAACGTATTTAAGTAATAAAGTTAACCTCTCGTAAATAAGGCTTATTATAATTAGTAAAACTATAAAAAAAAAAGTAAGAGTAAAGTACTATATAGTACGCTTAAACTTAGTAATAGGGGTTTAATAAATTATATTTATAAAAAAATAAATCTACTACGTACGTAATTAGATTTAGTTATAAAAAAACTTAAATTTAGGGGTTAAAGAGCTAAGATTAAAAATAGCAGATATATCTGCTAGCTTAAAATTAGAGTTTTTAGGAGCCTAGTTAGCTTTTTTATATAATAATCCTTTTAGGTCTTATAAAAAATTATCTAATTTATTTAAACTATAATAAAACTTATTATCTAGGGTACCGTAGTCTAAATTATAATAAAATAAAATATTAGTTTAAGTATTAGTCTAGGTATTAGTTTAATTTTTAAACTTTATAAAATTATTTTTTATATTTAAGTAGATAACCTCTAATTATTCTTTAACTAATCTATTAAAAGGGAGTATTTTAATAATAATAAAATTTATTAATATATTACTATAGCTAAAATAATATAAAACTAAAAAATATAATTACTACTATACGACTAAGTAGTAAACCTAATAATTTTTTTTAAATTAATAATTAATTAATTTTAAATTATTACTATTAACGTAGACCGGCTTTAAAATAAAAATTTTAATATTTTAAAAAAATTTAAGTAACTAATTAAAGACCTACGTAGTATCTATAAAAAAATTATAAATATAACTTTAATAGTAATATTAAATATTCTAATAGATATAGACTTCTATTATAATTTAAATATAAGTAATTAAACACTTTTTTATATTAGTAAAAAGAGGTAAAAACGCTAATATAGTTCTAGGATTTATATTATTAGCAGCGCTATAAAGAGAAATATAACCTAAATTAAAATTTTTAATATAATTTTACTAATAATTCTTGTACTTACCCTAATAAATATTTAGATAAAACTAATATTAGTTATATATTTTATACTTATCCATCTAAATCTTATTTAGCGCTTTATAAAACTACGCGATATATACCTCTTTATTAAATAATAATATAGACTTCTAAAAGTAGCCCGTAATATTTTTATTTATAGAGGGCCTTACTAAAATTTTTTACTAGTTTATCTTTTTTTCTATAACTATAAAGTCGTTTAAATTAAAAAAATTATTATCTAACTTATAATTATCTAACTTTTTATTATATAACTTTTAATTATCTTTTATAGTCGTAAAAACTAATATTTTATTTAATATTTAAGGTTAGCTAGAGGAGATATCTCCTAAATTTAGTATATATCTAATAAAAGTTAAATATATTCTTCTCTATAATAAAGTATAGAGAGGTCTTATAGATATATAATTTAGTATTAGCTTATATATAGGCGGTAATAAAAGTAGAAAATTAAAATTTTTATAAAATTAGCTATACGTAGAACTTAATTATTATAATAATAAAAAGGTAAAAGTATTTAATATATATAAAGATAATAAGAATATAAATAAGTAGTAAGAAAATATATTTTTATATATTTGTATACTAATCGAACACATAGTGTGGCTGTAGTGGCTCGGGGCGACTAAAAGGGGTTTTAAAAAAGGAGGAGTATATATATGCCTTCATACTCAATGTGTCGAAAAATATATATTTTTATATAAACTATAGTATAGCGGACAGCGCGTAGGCGTATTTATAATATTAGTAAATATATAATATTTTAGAAATAGTAGTTATAATTCTAAATAAATATTATTAGAGTAATTAGTATACTGTTTTTTTAATTTTTTATTAGTAAATATATTATTTAATAAATTAAGTACTTAATTATATTTTATATAAATATAAACCCTGCGTTAACCGGCTATATTAGAAATTAAAAGTAAAAAATAATTAAGGTAATAGACGTATATGTAACGTATTAAAGTATTAGTCTAAATATTAGTCTAGGTATTAGTCTAGATATTAGTCTTAGCGCCCTTAGCAGTTACGATAAAACCCGTATAATAACTATAAAACTAAAATATAGTTCTAATAAAAATATATTTATTATAATTTAGGTACTAATTATTAATTTTTTAAAAAAATATAGTTCTCTTTAAGTTTATTTATTTAATTAGAGTCGTATAGCTTCTACTTAATTTACTTTTAAAGTTTAAAAGCTTAATAGGTAAGCTCCCTATTCTATATTAGGGATTTAAAATAAATATTTTTTTAAAACTATCTTTTCTATTATACAATAATACCATAGTACTCTAAAAAGGTATATAAGATATAATAATTATAGTCTATTAGTAGTTTAACCTACTTAAAATTAAAAAAATAAAGTTTAAAAGTAGTTAAATAATTAAGAATAGACTAAAGTTCTCTATAAAATATTAATATAGTATTAAAAATATATAAAATATCTTTTACTAAAGTTAGTCTAATATTTTTATAATATTTTTAGGAATAACTATCTCGGGGTTATTAACTATTAAAATACTTATACTTACAGGGCTTATAAGTAGTATTAAAAAAATAATATTAAAAAAAACGTTATAATAAAAGAGGAAAAGATATTATATTAGTTATTTTAACCTATTACGCTTTATATATTTATTAGTATATATATAAGTTATAGGTATAAAGGTACTAAATAAAAAGAAAGAGAATAGAGTTTTTATAAATATTATATTAGGCGGTATTAGTCTAAGACTAGTAAAATAGTTTTAAAATTTTATAGTTAATAAGTAGCTAATACTATATAGTAATATTATTAGATATATTAGTATACGGAGAAATAATATTATATTATATTTTATTAGCTAATAAAAAATATAAAAAGTAATAAATCTAACTAATAATAGCGCTTTATTTTCGTCCTAATTAGGCCCGAAGTTTAGCCGCTCTTAATTAATTTTAATATATAAGCTCCTTTCGTCGTTCCTCCTTAAGGAGTAATAAGGAGTGTATAAAAATAGTTTTTATAATAAATAATCTTTATAGTAAAAAGAGTTAAGTTAGTATTACTAGATAAAATAATATTAATATTATATAAAGGTAACTAGCACGCTATATACTTATTATTTTATAAAATATTACTATACGGAAAGAATTACATATATATATATATATATATATTAATATAAAAAATTAATAAAAATACTTTATTAGTAGTAGTTTTAGTAGAAATAGTAACCTAAATTTAACTACTAAATATAGAAGTCTATATAAGGGTAAAACTAAATATAATTATAATTTATTATAATTACTATTACTACTATTTATACAGAACTAGAACTATTTTAAAAGTTTTATTAAAAGTTAACTCTATATAAAAAGAAGATAGTTAGAAAGTTAAAAAAAAATATAATATCTAAAACTACGTACGGAGATAATAATAGGTAAAATTAAAAAAGAAAAAAATATTATAAAGAAAAAAAGTTTCTTTTTATATACTATTATTCTGTACAGTTTTAGACTAGCCCTCTTTAATTATTATATAATAACTCTTTACTTTTATTTACTATAATCTTATTCTTTACTTTTATATAATATATAAAGTTATTAATTCTTTATATTAGTTTACTATAATTTTAATTAATAAGTAGTAATATATTATACTATTTTATTTCTTATTATTGTATAACGCGCGAATAATAGACTATAATTTAGTTATATAAGAATATATTAAGACAGAGGGATACTTATATAAAAAAGAAAACTAATTATTTATATATAAAAAGAAATACAAAAGAATAAAGTATTTATATAGTATTACTATAAAAAGAAGATTTACTAGTATATATAGAGTAGTTAACCTAAATAGATTTACTAGTAATACGGAGCGTATAGATTATATAGTTATAGTTATATAATTATATAATCTATACTAGCGAGCAGAAACTTTATCTAGCTATTATATAAATAATAGAGAAAAATATATATATAAAAATATATAACTATTTTACTATTTATTATTTTATACTATTTTTTACTTACTATAATATTATAGACAACTATTACTCCGTATAAGTAAAGTATAGTTATTCTAATATATATACTAATTATTTTTTTTTACTTTTAAACTCTTTAGTAAGTAGCCCTTAGTAGGGTAAATAGAGTCTGTATAAAATAAATTTTAAAATATTATTATTTTTATATTTTTTAATCTTATAAGTAAAAAGTTATATTATTTAAATATATATTTATATATTAATTAAATAAAAAGTGTGGCTGTAGTAGTATATTATTTAAATAAAATATTTTTATTATTATTTTTTAATATTATTCTTTTATAATATTATTATAGTTATATACGTATAGGCTGGTTCAATAGGTTAGGGTTAGGTTAGGATTGGGTTGCCCAAACCAAGTCTAGATTACTAAATAAATTACGTAATTTATAAACTATAAAGTTAAAAATAGTTTTATATATAAATTTAGTATTTTTTCTATAGTATATTAAAATTATAAATATATAGTATTTATATCTTTTAGTTACCCCTGAGCCACTACAGCCACACTATTTGTTCGATTAGTATATAAATATATATATAGTATTTATATTAGATAAGTTATAAAAATTTAAAAAAGTAATATACTTTTAAAAATAAAATTATTTTTTTCTAACTAAAATAACTTACTTAATATATAATATAATATAATAAATTGCAATACTATAGAAAAGTACTATATAATAGCTATTTAATTATATAATTTTTATTATTATAAGTTATATATTTATATATTAATTAAACAAATAGTGTGGCTGTAGTGGCTCGGGGCGACTAAAAGGGATTTTAAAAAAGGAGGAGTATGTGCATGCCCTTATAATAAAAAAGATATAAAAACTATAGGAACCGTAGGCGATCGTGCGCTTAATAACAAAAGCCCTACCTTAGGCAGCCGGTAAGGCACTAGACGTGCCTCCGGCAAAGATAAGAATCCCGCATCTTAGGATTATCTCTAAGTACGTCAACATCGGCGTAGAGACTAGGCACTCATATCGAGGTAATAGCTCAGGAATCCAGCTCTCCAGCCCACTCATAGCACAATTTCACCCTGACAACCTCATCCTTGTTCTTCTTCCTGATCGCCATCCTCCTCACATACCACCTCTCTCCATTGACCTCCGCGAAACCCCAGATTTGCCTACAGTCGGTGTCAGCACAATCACGTCCCTTTTTCAAGTCTAATGTCCACCCGCTGCAGATCCTTCGCACAAATGAAGAGAGAAAGAGACTCACCAGCCGGTCCACCCCTTCCCATCGTTATCAACAAAACTCTCAATCACCTCCCCATTCTTCGTCTCCTCCAACCAGCCTTCGGTCAGGAACTTGGCATCCGCTTCAGTCACACCGCCCTTCTCTGTCGCCTCTTTGAGCACAGCGTCGAGCGTCGTGAGACGCGAGCGGCCCTGCAGGTTGCCGAAGAGCCAATCAGAATGCGGACGCCATGTCCAGTCAAGGCTACGGTGCTCGGAGGTGCCTGGGTTCAGTAAGTACATAATCCAGACGGTAGGGCATAGACATCCTGTCTACCAGTCCTGTAGAGAACAGGGAGCGAGAGGACTTGACGAAGGAAAACATAAAAACTAGGAAGGGAGAGGGACCGGGAGAAGTACCTTTGATGCCGCCAGAGGCAATCTGGTCGATGTCGACGTGGAGGACCTCGCCAGCTGACGGGTTGTCCTGCGGGACTTTGACACCTGAAATATGTTAGAAATGTATGTTTCTGTCGTGATACCAGGAAGTGTCGCCGCAGTCAGTCCCTCTGGTCGACTACGTCCGCGCCTTGGAAGTGTACGAGGACAAGTCGAGGAGAAGACCAGCGAGCTAGGAAGAGGGTAGCAACATACTCATCTTCACATGTAGCGTCACGGCCGCCAATCCCACAGCCTTCCGCGTCACCCAGCCGATGCCCTGCAGCGCAAGAACGGGGTCCGTAGCATCGCTGTACGTCTTGTTCTATACAAAACCACTGTCAATACACACTCACGCAATGCTGCTCTGACAGGAGGGTAGAAAATGCACTCATCCTCTGCATTTCCCCGCGCTGATTCGAGCGACGTACCATAAGCCACTTCCCGTTCAAATCCTTGATATTCTTATGCGCCGGCGCGGCCATTTTGCTATCCTTCCGGTCGTGGTAACCAAGGTAGGTGGAGTTGAGGTCAAGGGTAGTGAGTATTTAGTGGGGTAGCCGTCTCTCTTTTTCCCTTGGACAGAAGAGCTCAATGAGGGGCGCGCAAATTCTCGATAGTATAGGATTGTGAAGCGCAGGCGGACAGGAGAAGTGCAGGGCGAACGTAGCCGTCGCGCCTTTATGAGCTATGGTACGCTTCACATGGCGGTTCCTGTTTGTGTGCCTAGGTATTGCCTTTTTGGGGGCGCTCCATCAGCGGGGCATCCCTGCGACGCTTGATCGGCCTCCTCGCTTAGTTTGTCCTCAGCGCACACGCCTATTTAATAAAATATTAACTCTAGTTCTATAACGTTACTTAATTATATAAATTTATAGTATTACTCGTTTTCTACATACTAAGTATAAAGGTATATATATACTTTTTCTTTTTTAAAACCTCTTTTAATCGTCTCTATAACCACTTAAGCTATATTTTTTATTTAATTTTTATATAAATATATTACAGTATTACTTAATAAAAAAACATTTATTATACTACTCTATTATAGTATTAAATATAATAAGTACGCCTAGATTTTAATTTAGGAGTATAAATATACCTAAAATTTTTTATTAAATACTAATTTATATACGTAATACTTTATTATAGTATATTTTTTAATATACTTTTTTTAATTTAATTTTAAACTTAATATTATTTCTATATAAATATTAAAATTATAAAATTAAATTATAATATTTATTATAATACTAAATTTATATATATAAGAAATCTATTATACTAATAAATAACAGTAAATATTTATATATTTATATACTAATTAAATAAATAGTGTAGTTATAGTAGCTTAGAATAAATAACTAAAAGAAATTTTTTTAAAAAAAAGTATATATATACTTTTATACTTAATATATTAAAAAAGTTAAGTAAAGCTAAGTTAAAAAAGGTATAGCGTTTTACGCTAGTATACTAGCGCGTTTAGTATACCCCCCTAAAAATATAGTAAATTAAAAAACTCTAATATAAAAAGTCTAGTACTAATATTATATTTTTTTAAAAAAGAGATACGTAAAGTGTTACTTATATATCTCTTTTTTATTTTCTTTTATAGTTAATATAGCTAAAAGTTTATTAAATAAAATATACTTACTAAGATATCGTTCTTATTATTTTTTAATATATTTATATATTAATTAAACAAATAGTATGGCTGTAGTGGCTCGGGGCGACTAAAAGGGGTTTTATTATTTTTTAAATATCTAGTTTTTATATAGTATAGTCCTTCTCTTATAAGTATTAATAATAATAAAATATATATTCTAATTAATTTTAAGGCGTTTAGTATAATTACCTAAGCTTTTTTTATAATATCCTTTTACTTAATAATAAGTAATAAAGATATAATTCTAGTAAATATTTACTAGTATAAGTAACTTATTTATTTAGTAGTAGCTAGTAAAGAAGTTAATTATAATTTATTAAATAAAATTATAGCTATTTTAAATAATAAATACTAGCTTAAATTAAATAAGTCAATCGAATTATTAATAAAGAAAATAATTAAAATTATAAATATTAGGTTAGCGGTATTAGTAATTATAAAAAAGTTATTAACAAAAGTGTATAAAGATATAATAGTAAAAAAAAATTTAAAAATATCATATATAGTTTATAGTAGAGTTAATAAATAAAGTAAGTATTTTATAAATACGGTAGGTACTTTTTAGTATAAAAAATATAGTAAAAGTAAAGGCGAAAGTAGTAGTACTAGTAATAATAATAATAAAAGTAATAATAATAGTAAAAATAGAGGCGGAGATAATAGTAAAATATCTTAAAAGTAATTAATATTTAAAAGTATTAGAGGGGCCTATATATATATATATATATATATTATTTAGTACGTAGGCTAGGTAAATAGGCTAGTAAATAGGTGTACTTAGTATTATTACTCCTTAAGGAGAAACAACAAAAGGAGCTTATATATTAAAATTAATTAGAAGCGGCTAAACTTTAGGCTTAATTAAAATAAAAATAAGATGCTATTATTAGTTAAATTTATTATGTTTTATATTTTCTATTAGGTAATAAAATATAATATAATATTAATTTTTTTATATACTAATATATTTAATAATATTACTACATAGTATTAGCTACTTATTAGTTATAAAATTTTAAAACTATTTTACTAGTTTTAGACTAATACTATTTAGTATAATATTTATAAAAACTCTATTTTCTTTTTTTTTAGTACCTTTATACCTATAACTTATATATATATTAATAAATATATAAAGCGTAATAGGTTAAAATAAATAACGTAATATCTTCTCCTTTATTATAACTTCCTTTTTTAATATTATTTTTCTTAACACCGCTTATAAGCCCTTTAAATATAAGTGCTCGAATAGTTAATAACTCTAAAATAGTTATTTTTAAAAATATTATAAAAATATTAAACTAATTTTAGTAAAAAGTATTTTATATATTTTTAATACTATACTAATATTTTATAGAAGACTTTAGTGTGTAAGTTAGTATAGGGTAATAAATCACTAAGCTGCGAAACTATTAAGTACCATTAAGCGGTTGTCACGTGCCTGTCTTAGCGCCACCTTTCCTAATTAGGCTTAGCGCGGTACCTTCAAGAGCTGGTTGTTAGGTCCTATAGCACATACAACACTTTTCTTCCTAATTAGGTAGTTACTAATAGTAACTCTATTATATATAAAAAAGAAGACTTTAGTTTATTTTTAATTATTTAGTTACTTTTAAACTTTATTTTATTAGTCTTAAGTAGATTAAACTACTAATAGATTATAACTATTATATTTTATATACCTTTTTAAAGTACTATAGTATAATAGTATAATAGAAATAGTAGTTTTAAAAAAAAATATTTACTTTAAATTCCTAATATAGGATAGAAATTTTACCTATTAAGTTTTTAAACTTTAAAAGTAGATTAAGTAAAAGCTTTATAACTCTAATTAAATAGATAAACTTAAAAAAAATTATATTTTCTTAAAGAATTAATAATTAGTACCTAAATTATAATAAATATATTTTTATTAAAACTATATTTTGAGTTTTATAGTTATTATATAAGTTTTATTATAACCTCTAAGGGCGCTAAGACTAATACCTAAACTAATATTTAAATTAATATTTTAATACGTTATATACGCGTTTATTATTTTAATTATTTTTTACTTTTAATTTTTAATATAGCCGACTAATATATTATATATATATATATAAAATATAATTAAATACTTAATTTATTAAATAATATATTTACTAATAGAAAACTAAAAAAACGATATACTAATTACTATAATAATACTTATTTAAAATTATAACTACTATTTTTAAAACGTTATATACTTACTAATATTATAAATATGCCTATATACTATTTACTACACTATAGCCTACGTAAAAATATATCTCTTTACTATTTATTTATATTTTTATTATATTTGCGTATATTAAATATTTTTACTTTTTTATTATTATAATAATTAAGTTCTACGCATAGTTAATACTATAAAAACTTTAATTTTTTACTTTTATTATTACCTATATATAAGCTAATACTAAATTATATAACTATATAACCTCTCTATACTCTATTATAGAGAAGAATATATTTAATTTTATTAAGTATATACTAGACTTAAAAGGTATCTTCTTTAGCTAACTTTAAGTATTAAATAAAATATTAATCTTTATAACTATAAGGGACAATTAAAAGTTATATAATAAAAAGTTAAATAATTATAAATTAAATAATAATTTTTTTAATTTAAACAACTTTATAGTTACAAAAAAAAGAGTAAACTAGTAAAAAATTTTAATAAGGCCCTTTATAAATAAAAATAGTACAGACTACTTTTAGAAGTCTATATTATTACTTAATAAAAAGGTATATATCGCGTAGCTTTATAAAGTGCTAAATAAAATTTAGATAAATAAGTATAAAATATATAACTAATATTAGTTTTATTTAAATATTTATAAAAGTAAGTATAAAGATTATTAGTAGAATTATATTAAGAATTTTAATTTAAATTATATTTCTTTATATAGCGCTACTAATAATATATATTCTAAAACTATACTAGCGTCTTTATCTTTCCTCACTAATATAAAAAATATTTAATTATTTATATTTAAATTATAATAGACGTCTGTATTTACTAAAGAGCCTAATATTACTATTAGGATTATATTTATAATTTCTCTATAAATACTATATAGGTCTTTAATCCGCTATTTAGATTATTTTAATATATTAAAATTTTTATTTTAAAACTAGTCTATATTAATAGTAATAATCTAGAATTAATTAATTACTAATTTAAAAAAAATTACTAAATTCGCTATTTAATTATATAGTAGTAGTTATATTTTTTAGTTTTATATTATTTTAGCTATAATAATATATTAATAGATTTTATTATTATTAAAATACTCCCTTCTAATAGATTAGTTAAAGAGTAATTAGAGGTTATTTATCTAGACGTAGAAAATAACTCTATATAGTTTAAAAATTAAGCTAATACTTAAACTAATACTTAGACTAATATCTAAACTAATATTTTATTTTATTATAGTTTAGATAAATTAAACAGTTTTCTAAAAGGCCTAAAAAAATTATTATATAAAAAAACTAATTAGGCTCATAAAAACTTTAATTTTAAACTAGTAAATATATTTACTATTTTAATTTTAGCCTTTTAGTTTTTAGGTTTAACTTCCTTTATAACTAGATCTAATTATATACGCAGTAGATTTATCTCTTTATAAATATAATTTATTAAATTCTTATTACTAAGTTTAAGTATATTATATAGTATTTTAGTTTTACTTTTTTATTTTTTTTCCTTATAGTTTTACTAATTATAATAAGTCTTATCTATAAAAAGTTAATTTTATTACTTAAGTATATTATAGAATATACTATAAAAATTAATAGTTTAGTTATTATCTATAATTTTATTATACTATTTTTAATTATATTATATATAAAGCCTCTATTATACGTATTAAATTTTTAGCTTACTAAAATAATAATAGAAACATAATAGGTATAAACAATATTTAGGTATAATTTAATAGTCTTAACTAAAATATATTTTTTATTAATAGAGTAGTTTAAATAAGTATAGGTCTTTAAGAAATAAGACTATACTAATAAATTTAAAAAAAAAGTTAAAGATAATAGTAAGTATTACTATAATTTTAGTCTAATATTTTAATTAATACTTATTACATACAGCTTTACTAACTTAACAATTTAATATTATTTATTACTTTTTTTATAATTAATAACTTTTAGTATAACCTTCTCTATTTTATATTTTCTTTTTTAAATTAATAAACTAGTACTTTTATAATTTATTAGTAGCTCGTTTAAAACTTTATAAAAAATTATTTTTATATTATTATTTACTACTTTTACGCGCGCTTTACTATATTTAAAAAGTATATTTTTATTTTACTATTAAATATTATAGATTTTTAAACTTTTTCGACATATTGAGTATAAAGGCATGCATATACTCCTCCTTTTTTAAAACTCCTTTTAGTCGCCTACACAGCCACTACAGCCACACCCTTTTGTTCGATTAATATACAAATATATATATAGATTTTTAAAATTAATATAAGTAGTAAGACTATAGTAGTATATATAACTATAATTTATATTAGATTAATAATCCTCCTAATTTAAATATTAAATTAGGCCTATTTATAACTAAAGTTAATATAAGATACCTAACCTAATATTAAACTAATATAATTTCTATTTTATACTCTAAACCCTCTTATCCTAATACTGCCTTAATAGTTATTAATAATATAATACTCCTATTTTTTCTATATAATTAGATAACTTTTAACTATTAAAAATTATTATTAATATTAATATAGTACTATATCTATTATTATATTACTTTTTCCTATTTTTAAAAGAATAAATATATTAAACAGCTAGTTTATTAATTCCGCGTACTATAGTCTATATAAATAGAGCTTACGTTTAAAATACTTTTTAGTAAAAAGTATAAGTAATTTAAGCTAATATATAACTACTTACGCCTATATCTCTACTATTTAGCCTTAGTATTAGACTAGTAAGCTAATATTAATATTTAGATTTATATTAGTATAGTAGAGGTATTATAATATATTAGTATTTATATTTTTAAATTTAAGAAGAAGACTCTACTATAGAAGAATCTAGCTAGTTTAATTTTATTTTATATTAGTAATAATCGCGCGCTCACTTTATTTATTTTAAAACTTTTAAATAAGATTATTAGTAAATAAGATTATTTTACTTAAAAAGTTTTATATATACTATTTAAGTTATTTTTAGTTTACTTATCGCGTATTATTATTATAGTTAATTATTATTTAAAGTTAGTTTATTTACTAGCCTTTATCTTTAATTAACGCTAGCCTATTCTAGATAATAGACCTAATAATATAAATATATTATTTTAATTAGATTACTTATTATTATAAAAATATAAGAAGCGCCTAGCTACTAAAGAGGTAATATTCTATATTAATTTTTTTTATTTTAATTATATAAAGCGGGTTTCTATACAGCACTCTTAAGTAAAATTAAAAATTTTATTATATTTTTTTAAATACTTACTAATAACTAATCGTATTTAATTTTATAAAATTAAATTTATACTTTACTATTTATTCTATAATTTTAATAATATATAAGTTATTTTTAGTATTATATTTTAGACTAATACAAAAGCCTATATATATTACTAATAGTATTATATATATTCTATTACTA
This sequence comes from Pleoardoris graminearum, assembly GCA_030770415.1. NCBI lineage: Eukaryota > Fungi > Ascomycota > Dothideomycetes > Pleosporales > Didymosphaeriaceae > Pleoardoris > Pleoardoris graminearum. Next base: position 164,995 of record JASEKS010000159.1, read on the forward strand.
ATTATTATAAAAAAGAGATTAAAAATACTAAGCTAAAAGATTCTAATTTTAAAAAAGTATTTATAAAAATTTTTTTTAAACTTCATAAGCTTATTGCGCGCGACCTAGCCTTAAATAAATAATTAATTAATAGTAATACTTTAGAATTCTAACTAATTAATTATACTAAGGACTAAAGTATAAATAAATATATTAATTTATATAATGTTAATAGCACTATATAGTAAAAGACATATATTTAAAAGTATTTAGTAAATATAAGAACTAATACTAATACTAATATTTTAGTTAACAGAAAAAGGCTTCTTTCTAATAAGTAAAAACTTTTATTTAATATAATTATTAACTACTTTAAAGCTATTTTAGCTAAATATACCCCTTTTTAATTACTTATTAATTTAAATAGTAAGACCTGTACTAAAAAAATTTATAGTATTAAATTAATATTTACGCGACTTAAAGTATTAGTTTAAAAGACTAATACTTTTTTACTAATTATATAATTTACTTTTACTAATATTACTATATTTTTTATTAACGGTTATACTATTAATAATCTTTTTTAAATACTAGTTATATATAAAGATAGTCCTATAGAGTCCCTTACTAATATTATATTATAATAGCTTTAAACTACTTTTATATTAATCTAGTATATTATTATTAATAAAAAGTTTATATTTAGTCTTAATCTATTTCTCTAAATTAGTACTCGTCTAAGAGAAATTTAATTTAAGTTAGCCTAGTAATTATTTACTAGTTTCAATATTATTCTTTTAAAAACTTTTATTAACTACTACTAATTAAAAAATTACCTTTTTATAATTTTTTTTTATAAAGCGATATTTACAGTCGCGTATAATAATTATATAAATAGTTTACTGAAACTATTATCCTAAAAGTTATATAATAATAATAAGGTAATATAAAGACTTTTATTATAACACTCTTTTTTATTTTAAAACTAATAAGAGTACTTACGCTAACTAATTACTTTTTTAAATAAAATATTAACACATTAAGTATAAAGGCATACACATACTTCTCCTTTTTTAAAACCCCTTTTGGTCGCCCCGAGCCACCACAGCCACACTATTTGTTCGATTAATATACAAATATATATTAAATAAACTATATATTTATATTTTCTCTAGCTAAACTTAGTATATTAGGGAATATACTTAGTTTTTATATATACTAAAAAGAGGTATACTAAATAAACTATAACTAATTTTAAAATTAATACTAGTCTGTATTAGTCTATAATACTAAATATAATAAACTATTTTACGCCTCTATACTAGCTAATAAGGCTAGAAATTTAAAAAACTAACTTTTACTTTCTATTAGTGCCTAAATAATACTTTTTACTAATATATAGACTAAACGCAGTCTTATAAATAAAATAATTAAAAGGATTATTAATATAATTTAGTTACTAACTATACAGAATTATATTATAATTTTATCTTTAGTTATTTATACTATATTAAAATAGTATACTAAAATTAAACTTTATAATATTAAATTTAAAACTATAGTAATCCCTATATTCTTAATATTATATAAATTTATTTATAATAGGGTAATAATAACCCGCGTCTAATTTTTATTTTATTTAGCTTAAGCTATTACTCTTTATAAATTCTAAAGACTTAGTCTTTATTTTATAAATATTTTTATAACTAAAAAAAAAACTTTATAGCTAAACTATTATATATAGCTATTTTATATATATATAGCTTATATAATTTAGTATTTAACGTATCGTTTCCTTATTAAAAGTTAAAGTTAAAAAAGAAAAAAACGTCTAGACTAGATAAAAAGATTAAAAAAAAATTAGTTTAATTACTAACTATCTAAAATACTTCATATATATAGTCTCCTAAAGAGGTTATATTTATACTTTTCTTTTAACTAATACTAAAGACTAATACTTAAAACTAATATTTAAAGCTAATATTTAAGACTAGTACTATACTTTTATATTTTTATATTATTATTCCTTTATAGTATCTATAAAAAAGCGTTAACTAAAAAATAACCCCTAATATCCTATATATAAGAGGGTATAAATAAGATTTATTTATTTTTCTACTAAAAAAGATAACTAAGTTTAATATTCTTTAAAGCCGCTAACCACTTATTCTTAATAAAGTATATTATACTTAGTATTTTTATTACCTCGCTTTAGTAATAAAAATTTAAAAAAAAGTATTTATTTTTATCCTCTATTAGTAGGTACTAATACTAATACTAATATTTTACTTATAGTATAAATATTAGGTAATAAGCTAAGTATAGTTTTAGTAATCTAGTTTATATAATTAAAAAAGTATATATATTTAATATATAATAGTTATATTTTAATAAGTAATAATATTTTAGAGTATAATAGTCTAGGAAATTACTATAGCTAAGTTAGTAGTTATATATTAAACTAAGTATAACCTTTTTTTTAGTAGAGAATAGGCGTTAAAATAGTAAAATAAGAAGCTTACTATAACTATTTATATAAAAATAGTAAGTATTTATTAATACTATATACTAAATAATAGTCTACTATATATTTAAATTAAAATAGCCTACTCTATTTATTAAAACTTATTTACTTATAATAGTATATTCCGCTTTTAGTTAAACTTTTACTTATATTTTTTTAAGACTAGATTAGTATTTAGGACTAATTATTAAATATAACTCTATAAGATATTAGTCTAGTATTAGTCTAGTATATATTTATATATATATCTTAAAATTAGTATAACTAATTTTATACTATAGCGTACTTATACTCTTTTTTAAAAAATTACTACTTTAGATTTACCTACTTATAAATTTTATAGTAGTATTAAAGCTCTTTATATAATAGACTAATAAATATTACTTTTTTAGCTATATAAATTTTTTTATTTACTTTTATAGCGCGTCGCTCCTATTTATTATTATTAATATTTATAGCTTTTTTTATTATTATTAATATCTATAGTATCTTTCTTTTTATTATTTTTTATATTTACTATAGTACTAACGCTAATACAAACTCTAGTATTATTAAAACTTATATTATTTTAGCTTATAATATAAGTTACTAGATTAGCTAGTATATTAAAAAATATACTAATGTATAAGAAAGTACTATGTATAAAAGATATATTATTTATTACTAAAGACGCTATACTAGTAAAAACTAGTATATTACTAAAGGGTAATTAGCTATTAAAATAGTAATATACTTGTAAATACTATTTTAGTATATTATATATAATTTATTATTTTTTTAGTAATTCTTTAAGCAGTATTTATAGTATATCGTTTTTAATTATTTTTTAAACTATAGCTTTTTATTACTAAATTATTTACTACGCGTATCTAGTAACTGTTAGTATTTAAAATTATAACTACTACTTAGGCTAATACTTAGCTTTTTACTATAGTTACGTTATTAGCTTATATATATAACTATGTTTTTAGTTATTCTCTTATTACTAAATTAGTACTATTAACAATTAATTATACTACTATAAGTAGCCCGTAAGTATATATATTTAATTACGCTTTTTAGTTAACTATTTTATTATAATTCTGCTATAATACTTTACTAAAAAGCTTTTATCTTACTATAATATTCTTTTTAGAGTATTTATTAAGTAAATATTTATTATCTGCGTAATACCTCTTTAACTCTTTAATATTTACTATTTTATATTCTAAAAAGGGTCGCTAATACCTATAAAGTATTAATATTTATAAACAGGTGTAGTAAAGTATAAGTTATAAAATAGTAATAATAAAAAACTAAAGAGATATAACTATAAGAGTAAAAAACTACTATTATTATTTAACGTTATCTGTAGATTTATACGTATAAATATATTATATATAATTTATTATATAGTTATCTAAAAATACTTTTATAGTAAACTACCTTTACTTTATATTTTATATATTTTTATTTAGTTACTGTGTAGTTATAATATTAACTAGTCTAAGTAGTATATTATTAACTAAGTATAAAATATACCTAATATCTAAACTAATACCTAAATTAATTATATTATTTTTATATACTACTATTACTCTCTTTTTTATTTTAGTAAAAATATATAATTACGTATTTATATATAAACTTAAACGCGTTTATATATTTATTAAATTACTTAAAATAGTATAACTAGTTAACTAGTAGATAGAATTAAGCGCTATAAACTATATTATATTTACTATACGTATATAACTGTAAAATAATTAATACTAAACTAATACTAGTTTTTACGTCTATATTATAACTATACTATTTATTCTATACGCGTTAGTTACTTTTATTTTTACTTAATTATCTTATTATAATTATAAACACGAGCTATACTTAATAATAATATATAAAAAACTACTCTACCCTATCTTCTCCCTTTATATTTTACTCTTTTCTTACTTTTCTTTTTACTTTTTACGTTTTATAGCTACTATTTTATTAAAATATAAGTTTTAATAGTAACTATTATTAATCTAAATTTACCTATATATACTTTATAATACGCGTAATATAATATATATTTAAAAAAAATACGCTTTTACTAAGTCGCTATTCTAACATTTATACTAAAAGTAATAAAAGTAGTAAATCCCTATCTATACAGGGGGGTGATATTAGGAAAAGCGTAATCTAAAAAGTTACTCTTTTTAAAAATTAATATAAAATTAATTACTAAGCCTAAAAATACGTAAATTATACCGTTTTAAAGAGAAAGCTAAGAAGATTATTATAAGTATTTTAGTTACTGCTTAGGTAATATACGTAATAAACTAAAATTACCTAAACATAATAATTTTTTTAGCCCCTTTTTTAGATTCTTATAACTTTTTAGTTAGTAAATATATTTAACTAAAATTTTAACTATACTATTCTAGGACTAGCGTAGGTTACGTAACTAGATTTTTAAAGTGTATTAGTAATTTAATAATAAAATTATATTAATTATAAAAATAGTGCTAAGGCTTATATAGTAACTAGTTATGTGATATATTACTAATATTATAGTATATAATAATATCTTTTAACTTTTATAAACTTAAACTTCTAGTCTCTTAAAATGGCGCTAAACCTCTTAAAACTTGAATATAAAGTTAATTTACTTTTAAAAGCAAATAATTCTCCTTCTTTAATTACTACTATTTTAGAAAAGTCCCCTTCTACTATTTATAACGCTATAAGGCGTATTGAAGATAAAAATAATAAAAAATATAATAATAATAATAATATAAAAAAGGTTTATACAGGGGGTATAAAAAAGTTAACTAAAAGAGATAAAAGAGTTATTAATAGAGACTTAATTAGAAGTCCTAAAAAGGAAAATAAAAATATACTATTAGAAAATAATCTAGACGTTATAAAAAGGCAATTATAAAGGGTTTTAAAAGAAGAGGATTATATAATTAATATAAGTAAAAAAAAACTAATAATTAATAAAGAAAACGCTAAAAAAAAGAGTAAAATACGCTAAAAAATAATTAAAAAATCTAAAAAAATCTAAATCTATATAAAATAATATTTTCTGATGAGTTAGTAATATAAAGGGATAGGGCTAGAAAGGAGTATTATAGAAAAAGGGGTAATAATAGAGTTAAAAGAGAACTAGGTATTAGCTAATCACGAAGTAAGTTATTTTAACTTTTTAAAATATTAAAATATATAACTTTATATATATTTTTAGGCTATAATTTTAGTTTTTAAATATTAATTATATTAATTATTTTATAGGCTACGATATTACCCTATAAGTTTAGGGTATAATATAGGTAGAAGGTAGAAGTAATTTAATATTTATTACAATACCTAATTCTTTTACTTCTTATACTAGTAAGGACTATATTAATAAAGTCTTTAAATCTAAAGTTAAACCGTTGATAAAAAGGGGTAAGTTATATAACCTTTTTTTACCCCTTTTTTTATTAATATAATAATAATATATATATATATATATATATATTATATTATATTATAAATATAAACTTTATATTTGTATATTAATCAAACGAATAGTGTGGCTGTGGTAGCTCGGGGCGACTAAATGGGGTTTTAAAAAAGGAGGAGTATGTATATATCTTTATTATTAAACTTTATATTAATATTAATTTAGGCTAGAAATTTTAACAAGATAACGTCCCTATTTATAAAATAATAGATATTTTAAACTAGTTTAAAAATAATAAAATTACTCTATTTCCTTACCTAGCCTATAGTCCTAATTTAGCCCCTATAGAAAATATATAAAGTATATTAAAATTAGGACTAATTAAAAATAAAAAGGCTAATTTAGGGGTAGGATCTAGTTTATAAAGTATAGAGACCTTTAAAAGAGCTACTACTAAAGAGTAGAATAAAATACCTTAAAAAGTTATTAATAATTATATTTTATTACTCCCTAACCGTTATAAAGTAGTTATAGAAACTAAAAGCTACTATACTAAGTATTAGTAATTTATATATATATATTTATATATATATATTTATATTTATATTTGTATACTAATCGAACAAATAGTGTGGCTGTAGTGGCTCGGGGCGACTAAAAGGGGTTTTAAAAAAGGAGGAGTATGTATATGCCTTTATACTTAATGTGTCGAAAAAGTAGTAATTTATTATTTACTAGTTTATTATTAAAAATTTAAAAAAGTGACTTTTATATATAATTATATAAATAATATATAAATATATAGAAATATGTTATATACTAATAAAACCCAGTGTCTATTATTATATATATAATAATAAGCTAATTTTACACCTTAAATAAAAAGTTATAATAGTCTAAAGTAGGGTTATAAAAATTCTCTATGTTTACTAAGCATTTCTTACCCTTTAGAGGCTTACTAAGCAGCCCCTAATAGGGTGGATAGAATAAGCTAGACTTTCTCTTTAAAACAGTATTTTTTTTCGTATTTTTAGGCCTTATAACTAAAAAGTTATATTATTTTAAAAAAGGCAACTTTTTACATTACGCTTTTCCCAATATCACCCCCCTGTAAGTATAATAAAATTGCCTTATAGTAAGTAAAATATTAGTTTAAATATTAATTACTTACTAATATTAAATTAGAAGTTTTAATTTCTAAAATAAAAAATTATTTAGTTTATAATAATTATAATCTATAAAATTTAAAGCGTATACTTAACTTTATAATAAAAATTAATAAGTTTTATTAGTATAAGCTAGATAGTAAGTATTAGTTTAGTATTAGTTTAATATTATACTTACTTATTCTCTAGTCTAAATACTTTAAAAAATTAAATATTATTAGTAATTTACTAGTTTTTTAACATATATCGCGCTATTTTAATAGCTAGTTTATAAAATTATTAACACATTAAGTATAAAGGCATACACATACTCCTCCTTTTTTAAAATCCCTTTTAGTCGCCCCGAGCCACCACAGCTACACTATTTGTTCGATTAGTATATAAATATATATATATAAAATTATTATAAATATTAGTCTAATACTAAATATACGCTTTTAATAAAATATAATTAAAATACTATAGTATTAGTTTTTACTAATATAAACTAATATTTATAAATATAAATATAGCCGCTATTTACGCTAAGCGCGTTACTATTTAATAAAAAAACGTTTAGCTTATATACTATATAGCGTTAGGTATACTTAGTAATAAGTATATATTTATCTAGTACTATTAATACTTATATAAGCCTTTAAATAGTTTTTTCAGTCCTAATATCCTCTGAAGTATAAACTATAGTAAAAAAAAGCTTATATAAGTAAATAAAGAGTTAGTAAGGGCTACGCCTAAGTCTAAGCCTATACTTAATATATAATAGTTATGTAAAAATTCTACTCTAAATACTAATAGGCTAAGTAGTATAAATAATAATAAAAAAAATAATATATTAACTATAGCTACTATTTTAAATATCTTAAAAACTAATACTTTATTATAATAGACTAATACCTTAATTTTTTTTTTTAAATAAAGCTACGCTTTTAGCGTAGTACCTATATTTTAAAAAAAAAATAACTATTAACTACTATAGGGGTTCCTATAAAACAGCTCTATAATATTTTAAATATAATAATAGAAGACATAGTATATAGTTATATATTAATACGTATACTAAAAACGTATTTACCGGTTATAATAAGTTAAAATAGAAATATATAAATAAGTATTACCTTTTAACCTAGTACGCAGCGTCTATTTATAAAAAAAAAATAATAGTAATAGCTTACACCGTCGCCGGTATACTATAAAGTATTAATATATACTAGCGTCCCTTACTACTATATATATATATAATATAAAAAAATATAACTAGTAATTTACTATACTATACAGCTACTTATACCTATTATATATCTATAACTATATTATAGATAAATAACTTTATAAAAGTAATATTTATAGTATCTTTTATATAACTAAATCTATATTTATACTACTAATAGTATCCCTTTTACTAAATACTCTTAAAAAGCTCTAAAGCACCGCAGCAAGCCTTAGCCTATATAAGTAATTAAGTAGTATAAAATAAACGGTAGGTCTAATAGCTATAAACTACTACTTTATAATAGAAATAGGTAAGTATATACTATACCTATACGGCTACAGTAATAGTAATTATTATTAACCTACGTAGTTATAATAGTAAAAGACTCTAAAAATTTTAAAAAATTTAAAAATTTTATTATAAATACTAATCTAAACTATATTTATAAATAGAAATAATAGCATTTAGCTCTACTAAATAATTAGAATAACCCTAACTACGCTAAATTTAAAAATAAAATAGTAGTAGTTACTCCGACAGCAATATAGTTATAAAATATAAAAAAGCTAGTAAAAAGGGTATTAGTAATAATATAAAAAGAGCTATATATACAATAGTAAATAATTATAGATAAACGTAGCAGATAATATATAGAAAAAAAAAAGAGTATTATAAAATACCTATAAGTATAGGCAAGACAATATATAATAGTTTAAATATAAAAAAAATAAGTAGTTAATATTAAAAAAGAATAAAAAAGTCTCTATCTTATTATATACCTATTCATAAGTGCTATTATAACCTATTAGACCCGGCCGTTACGGTTAAGTCCAGAATACTTTAACTATTTTATTTAATAATACTTTTAAGTTTTAGTTGTTTAGAATCTCTAAACTAAAAAAAGCTTTTAAAAATAATAAGAAAAAAAAGATAATACCTAAAAATAACTAGTATAGTAGTATATATCTACTTAATACTACCTAAATAGTATTATAGTTTACTTAGCCTCCTTTTTTTTTATATTTTATTTTAATTTTAATTCCGCCTAGGGTACGTATATTAATTATAAAACTTAAAAAAAAAGGTAAAAGAAAAAAAAATATTACGTTATAGCTATCTTCTAATATTTTTTAAACTAAAGATAATCTTACTATAAGTAAGAGTAAAATAGTTTAATAACTATTTAATTTTCTATTTTTCTAATTATCTAATACTATCTATTAGGAATATAATAATAAAGATTTAAATATATCCTTTAAAGGCTTTTTTAATACCGCTTAGTAAAATCCTAGTTTAAATACTACTTAATAAAATTTTAATATAAATACTATTAATAAAAATCTACTTATAAAATATACTAATAAAAATTTTTAAACAGTCTTAAAAGTGCTAAGAAAATATAATACTAATAGTTTTATTTTTTTATTTTTTTAACTACTTTTTTTAAATCCCTAACTATTCTTTTACAATAGTCTATAGATATTACTTAGTAAAATTAAAATAATAATATTTAAAATAATAATTAGTAATAAAAGTAAAAGTAACTCTCTTAATAGTAGAATAGTAAAAATAATTAACCTTTTTTTAATTTACTTATATATAATTAGTAGTAATAGTAAAAATAGTCCCTTAAATAGTAAAATAAAAAAAGTAGTTAACTCCCCCCTAATTTATCTATAAGTATAAAATAAAATAATACTCTTACTACTATAATAGTTAATATTAGTCTAGTATTAGTCTAGTATTAGTCTAGTATTAGCCCTTTTAGTATACTAACTTATTTTAGCTAGTAAACTAAGCTTACTAATTATTTTTAATATACTTATACTACTATACTAGCTATTATACTATAAATATTAGACTAGTATTAGTTTACGTTAATTACTAATTTATATATAACATATAGTAAATATATTTATTATTAGTTTAAACTTAGTTTAAAAGTTATAGGTAGTTATTATAATTTATAAATAGGTTATACTTAGTTTATTAAGCCTTTTAACGTTATAGACTTTTATATTATTTTTATTTATTAATAAGCTCTACGTATAATCTTTTAAAGATTTCTATATATAACTTACTAGAGATTTTTATATACTTAATAATAGATAGATTTTATCTTTTATAAATAAAATACTATTTATAAATTTTTTATTTTTATAATATAAAATCTCTATATTACTGTCTAACCTTCTTAAGGAGCGGTTTAATCCTTTTACTTAAATTAGTAATATATTTTAGTTAATTATTTTTATAAGTAAGAAAGGATTTGTAATTATAAATAAAAATTATTAACTATTATTAAACGCTATACTACCTATATATAAATAAAATAAAAAGTAATAGAAATAAATATAACTTTTATTTTATAAAAATAAAACTAAAAAAAGTAACCGATAGGTTACTATAATAGTTATTAGTAAAATAAAAATAAAAAAATAAAATTATAAAAATTATATTTATTAGTTTATTTTTTATACTTTTATTTAAAGTAAAGTTTTAGTATTAAAAGAACTAAAATAATATATAAAATATATTTTAAAAAAATTATAAAAAAAATACTTTTAAAAATAGTAACGCTTAGTTTTATATTTAGTTATATAATAATAAAATCTATTTTTAAAATAAGTAGTTAAAACTTATATATATAGCTTAACTTAACATAAGGAGAATAAGGGTAGTAGAGGGAGTAGAACTAATTTATAAATTAGTTATACTAAACAGATATAGTGTCTTGACACTATGCTTTACCTCTCTTTATATGATACTAAACAGAAACACTATAAGTGAGACCACCGGGCTCCTTGCTTAGATGTGCATGTAGTGGGCCGAGGAAGTCGATCGAGGAGCTGTACAGTTATTGGCTACGGAAGACATAGGGCCGTTTTGTGGACGACGTTGTCATGCCGACGCATGTATGACGAAGTGATTGTGAGATTCGGAGCCTGGGACGACTGCATAGGAATACTGAGTTGATTCGATATGTCAAGGCAGCCGGACAAGACTGTAAAATGTTTCGCGATATGGCACTAGAAGATAATCCACAATCATGCAAACTGGAGTGCTTGCGAAATGGTCATGTGAAAGCAGAGTGTCTAGAGCGCCCCCTGGATCGCATGTATCCTGATGCCGCAACACCTCAACGCCGGCCATGCAATGTCTGAATGCTCCAAGTCCTGCTCGTCCTTCTCGCGTAGGGGTCACACACTAGGCCATGCTACCAAAGTTCAAATCGATCCCAAGCGTATATACTGTCAATAAACCGGAGACGCCCGCACCGCCCCGTTACCGACCGCCTAGTGCTTCCCCTTCTTCTTCTTGCCCTTGCTTGTCTTCTCCGCCGGTCCTCCGCTCTCAACAAGGACCGCGTCATCATCGCTGGTGGTCTTCGCGCCCCTAACACTGCCCGCGACACTCCCGGCAACGCTGCCTGTCGGGCTCTTCGCCTTCTCTTCATCGAGCTCTTTCATGAAATTGGACTGGATCTCAGACTTGCGCTTGTCCCACCACTCGCGCTCGGAGGCGGTGGCAGACAGGATCTCGTTGACACGATCGCGCAGCATGGCATTTTGTGCAAGTTCGGATGCGGTTTGGAATATAGTCTGGCCCCAGTTGGGTGCGAAGGCGTTGGCCTAGGAGGCGTTAGTCGGGACCACGGAGCTACAAGGCAACTGGCGGGCAAGCATACCTCGTTGACTACGTCTCTGAGCTCTTCCTCAATCTCCTTCTCCGCACGCTGGAACCGCTGCCACAAGTCATCGCCCACACTGCCCCTCTGCAGCAACACCTGCAGCGCCTGCTTCTGGCTTCTGATCTGGATGATTCTTGAGATATCTTCGACTGCGCGGCGCAACAGCGCAGCTTTCAGGATGCTGTCCGGGACCTTGGGGTCTTCCTGGTGCAGCAGCGAGAGGTAGATGTTGCGCTGCAGGTGCGGCGGGAACCAGGGCTCAAGCGAGGCGGCACGGTAGGCTTTGCGCTTGCGGTAGATGCTGCTGAAGGTGTAGAGCGAGCCGACGAGGATGAAGAGGTATGCGATAGGGATGCTGAGCATCACCCAGTCGACGAGGTCGAAGGGCCACATGTTTGCGCGAGGAGAGCGGTGCAGTCGCGGCGTGGTGCAATGGGTGTCCTGGGGTTGCACAAGGTAGTCTGCGATGGGCGCAGTCGGGCAGAATTATTCAGGTCGAATGAGCGGCGGGGGCATGGAACACTAGGCGAAAGCAAAGTGGAAGCCGTGGTTGTTGTCGCTGTGCTGCGCGTCGGGCACCCTTTGGTTAGAGCGTGCGGCTTTCTTTGTGCTGAACATCTGTCCTTTCCCCCGCCAAAACTGTCTACTCGCAGCACACGGATCCCTGCAACGCCGGCGCGCGTCATCATTCGGCGGCCTTCTACGTGCGCCTTTACCTACCCAAAGATACAAGCATTCACCACAAACACGCGCCGCCTGCCGCCCTTTACCTCGCGTTGCTGCCTTCGATATATGCTCCGTCGCCCCGCCGCCCTCGCTTTGCCTCTATACGCCACCTACCTCACCCTGTAGATGCAGCCATGATCCTCCGGTTCGTGAGCAAAGAGGGCCAGTTTCGGCTCACCGTCGACCCTGCGATCACGTTTCCGGACATCATACCCCAGGTCGCCGAGAAGCTGCCTGCGAACGTCGACATCTCGAGCATCACCGTCAGCAACAAACCCCATGGAGGCGACGCACGCAAACTGAACACACTGCGGGGCGTTACCTTCGGCCAAGTCGGGTTGAAGTGTGTAGCTCGTCTCACTTTGCTGCCAGAGCTAATCTCCCTCGCAGACATGGCGACCAGCTTTTTCTCGACTTCCGGGAGCAGGCCAACATCTCGAACGGCCACTCCGCAGCCCCCACCGGCGTTGCCCGCCTCAACGGCAAACCCGTCGATTCCTCCGAGGTACCCTCCGCGCCGCTCGGTTCTTCTACGCAGTTGATCAAGAACCCCTGGGAAGTCGTTAAGCAGTCGCCGCTTGACGACAGGTTAGATAAGCTCGATGGCAAGATTCCGCGGAAGCTGGACCCGAAGATGTGCAGGCATGGACCCAAGGGCATGTGCGATTACTGCATGCCATTAGAGCCCTACGCCGTGGAATATCTGGCGGAAAAGAAGATCAAGCACCTCTCGTTCCATTCATATCTTCGAAAGATCAACGCAGGGAAGAACAAACCGGAGAGCGGAACCTCGTACATGCCGCCGTTGACCGAACCGTACTATCGCGTACGCCCAGATTGTCCATCAGGCCACAAGCCGTTTCCCGAAGGCATTTGCACAAAGTGCCAGCCCAGTGCGATTTCACTACAGCCTCAAGCGTTCCGAATGGTGGATCACGTCGAGTTCGCGTCATTCGATCTCGTCAACGACCTTCTCAACTTCTGGAGAACGACGGGGTGTCAGCGATTAGGCTTTCTGTATGGTCGATATGAGGAGTACCCCGAGGTGCCGCTGGGCACGAAGGCTGTCGTAGAAGCCATTTACGAACCACCGCAGGTCAACGAAGTCGACGGAATCTCGCTAGGCGAGTGGGACAACGAGAAGGATATCGATGATTTGGCACACAAATGCGGATTACAGAGGGTGGGTGTCATCTTCACCGATCTGATCGATGCCGGAGAAGGCGACGGCAGTGTTATCTGCAAGCGGCACGCCGACTCCTACTTTCTATCGTCGCTCGAAATCGTCTTCGCGGCGCGATATCAAGCAAAGTACCCACGACCGACCAAGTGGAGCGAAACGGGAAAGTTTGGATCCAATTTCGTAACATGTGTGGTGAGCGGTGACGAACAAGGCCAGATCGGTATTGCCGCCTACCAAGCATCGAACTCGGCGGTGGAGATGGTCAGGGCAGACATTATCGAACCGTCAGCAGAGCCGTCGGTCATGCTCGTACAATCAGAAGACGACAACGAGGCGCTCGGCCGTGCACGATACATCCCAGAGGTGTTCTACCGGAAGAAGAACGAGTACGGAGCAAACGTGCAGGAGAATGCAAAACCGGCGTTCCCTGTCGACTACCTTCTTGTCACTTTGACACACGGTTTCCCCAACCAACCCAATCATCTCTTCACGGGACCAAAATTCCCTATCGAGAACCGAGAACTAATGGGGGAGGTGCAAGAGTTCACGTCATTATCAAAGGCGCTCAACGCCAAAGCAAATGGGCTGGCTCTCAACACCAGCAGCGGACTCAATGCCATTTCGAATTTCCACCTCATCTCTCACATTCAAGGGCTCGGCATCCTCGCTAAAGTAAACCCCTCTTTCTTTCCATCATTTGCATACATTGCTAAGAAACTTCAATAGGGCGAGGAAACTCTCCTGGCCAAAGTCGCCGCAGAGCACGACCTGTCGGACGGGGCACAGCTGCAGCAGTCTGGCGGCTGGGCCACGCTTTTAACGATTCTCAAAGAAGCTGGTGAGCAACCCATCAAACGCCTCCGCGAGCCGTCGGATGGCTACGACTCCGAGTCAAGTAACCTAGCTAAGAGGGTCAAGGGGGTTAGCCTGAAGGGAGGATAGTATCTTCCTAGAGTGGCTCTTCCTTAGGTTCACCATCCTCGCGTTCGATCGGTCTTACCCTGCTATGCATGTTTAATGAAAATTTTAGCATTTGAGTCACGGTTCTAATGCGTGCATGTGGCGTAGATAGTGCTGGAGTACAAGGAATACGAGCCCACGGCTGCTGATGGAGGAGATGCATACTGATGGGGCCACATGTACTTCACCTCCAAATATATTCGCAAGCGATACGGAGTCGAGCCTGGTTTATGATTATGTGTCCCAATATTTGCGTTATTCGAACGTATCCTGCACAACTCTTCAGCTAGTGTAATGCCATGAATCCTCAGGAAGTCATGGCCCGAGCGTCCCGTGAACGTGCGAACGCGCCCGCGATTTTGTACGCGTTGCGCGTTCCACTTTAGCATCGTACTCCACCTCGCATCGATCGCAGCCACACCATCCAATCCACATCGCGTCTCCACCATGGCAGACTTCTTCAATCTCAAGGCACGACAAGCGGCAGCCGCCCAAGCCAGCTCCTCAAAAGCACCCTCGAGCAAGCCAGAAACGAATCGATTACAGCCATGGGTCGAGAAATAGTAAGGCCGCAATTGCTTCCTATCTATAATTTCCTAACGCACATTCCAGCCGTCCCAAAACCCTCTCCGAAGTCACCGCCCAAGACAACACCATCCAGATCCTCTCCCGCACTCTCCAATCGACCAACCTCCCGCACATGCTCTTCTACGGGCCTCCCGGCACAGGCAAAACATCCACCATTCTCGCGCTCGCAAAACAACTGTACGGTCCTGAGTTGATCAAGTCGCGCGTCCTCGAGCTCAACGCCTCCGACGAGCGCGGCATCTCCATCGTGCGCGCCAAAGTCAAGGACTTCGCGCGGCAGCAGCTCTCCGCCGCGCCCACGCACATGATACCCGTGCAGGACGACGACGGCGACATCAAGCAGGTCCGGTACCGGGATAAGTACCCCTGTCCGCCGTTCAAGATCATTGTGCTGGACGAGGCCGACAGCATGACGCAGGATGCGCAGAGTGCGCTGCGCAGGACGATGGAGACGTATTCGAAGATGACGCGGTTCTGCCTCGTGTGCAACTACGTTACGCGCATCATCGATCCGCTGGCGTCGAGGTGCAGCAAGTTCCGGTTCAAGAGCTTGGACCAGGGGAATGCGGTGAAGCGGGTGGAGGACATTGCGAGGCTGGAGGGGGTCAAGCTGGACGCGGGCGTGAGCGAGGAGTTGGTTAGGGTCGCGGAGGGGGACCTGAGGAAGGCGATCACGTTTTTGCAGTCTGCTGCGAGGCTGGTGGGGGCGGCGCAGAAGGAGGGCGGCGCGACCGGGAAGCGGAAAGCGCGCGCGGTCGTGGAGGATGAGGACGAGATGGATATCGACTCAGCACCTGCGTCCGCTTCCACCGTCACGAAAGCGCAGGTCGCTGAGATCGCTGGTGTCATCCCCGAAAACACCCTGGAAGCCCTCACGTCCGCCATCTTCCCTGGCTCCCATTCGAAGATACAATACAATAAGATCGCCAAGGTGGTTGAAGACATGATAGCAGAGGGATGGAGCGCCTCACAAACCGTGGGGCAATTGTACGAGAGGGTGCTGTATGATGAGCAGGTGAGCGATTTGCAGAAGATGCAGATTACGGCGTTGTTCAGCGAGGTAGATAAGCGGTTAGGAGACGGAGGAGATGAGCATCTCGCTATACTGGATCTAGGATTGAGGATTAGCGGAGTGCTGTGTCAAGGTTAAACAGGGGAGGAATAAGACGTGAGGCATTATGGGCGCATAAACGGCGTTCAATGAGAGGAAGGTAGTGTTTGGATGCTTTACCCTAAGGGTGTAGTCGAAGGGCTTCAGATAGTCACATAAAATCGACGATATTCAATCGTAGCAAGAGAAAGGTCTAAATCATCCACTGATATTGCAATGCTATAACGCCATTACCCGCACAGACCCGCATAGTCGGTATGATACACGCTGTTTCTGACACAAGGAAATCTCGTCGTACACCAGATATACAATCCTTCAACACGACCCCTACTTCGACTGTCACGACCTTTTCACCGGACCACTAACACCAGCACCGATAACGCTAGGCAGCTCCTCGCTGCCGACCGAGTAGAGCAACCCAATACCACCGGAGATCAAGAGAGCGAACAGCACACCACTCGTAACAAACAACCAGAACGGCATCGAGACATCCTGCTTCCGGCACGCCGGTCCGCCCCAGTAGGTAGTCTGCTTGTGCTGCTCCATGCCGGTGTCACCCCTGTCGATCACGGTAGGCTTGCACATGCAACCATAGCAGTCCGTGCGGCCACCGCTGCCTTTCTCGCCCTTGTGCAGGATGCCGCAAGTTCCATGGCCTGAGCAGCCATTCGTAGCGTTCTCACAGGCGGATTTGGATTGGAAGCAGCGCGGGATGATGCCCAGGGGTGCATTGGTGCTGTTGCCTTCGGCTTGTGCGATAACCGGGAAGTCCTCCATGTCGGCAGGAAGGGCGGTGTTGGGCGAAGTAGCAGGCTGGGAGGTGGAGAGGGATATGGGTGCCTCGGTTGGCTGGCGAGCGCGAGCTTGTAGGTTGGGTCTGTTGTAGGTGCCATAGGGGTTGGCGGTGCGCTTGGAAACCGGAGACGATGGCGGCATTACCACGAGTGTGATTGCGAAGCGATCCTCCTTGGGAGTCACGGCCTGAAGGGCGGATATGGCTTCTGAAAGCTCCTCGAGACTGGGCTTGACCATCTTGTCCTTGCTCTTCAAGTCGATATGGAAGACGGTGAGGTAGTCGTTGAAGAGCTGGGGCTGTCGGAGCTTCGACAGGTGGAAATCGATGTATTCGTTCGAGACATATGTTGCGCCCTTGGGGTCTGACTTCTGAGGGAGCGACTGGGCTTGTAGAATCATGTCTTCGATCAGGTGCTTGTTGTCGGACGCGGAAGGCGGTTGCGCTATGCTGAAGCTTGATGTCCATGCATCGGGATTCCCAAGCGCTGCTGTATGTCATGTTAGCTGAAAAGCATGACACCGGCTTTCCTACGCCTGCTATGATGTGTTACGTACCATCAGCATCGTCTACACCCTCTATCCACACTAGTGCTTGTGCCTGTGACCGGCCCGCATCCTCCCCACCAAACAGCTTCTGTTGCCTGCCACCGAAAGCATTGATCTGCTTCAAACTCTCTTCGCTCCGCGTGTTCTCTATCGAATGGAATCGTGACAGGCCCAGTCGTTGGGCGAGGATAAGTCGAGCTGTGGCTGGGTCGACGGTGGTGGATGCCTGTGGCGACGTTCTGGGTGTCGGGTCGAATATGTAGGCGCGGCCATGTTGCGCGGCGGACGCAGCACAATACAGCGAGGATGCGATGAAGCCCCAGGACAGCTTCATGGCGGCAGTCGTGATGGGAATGGGCGTGCTGGAGCTACGAGGCGAGGGCCAGACGTCAGTAGTCGAGGAGGCTACGACCCGCACTCGCGCGGCTTGGCAGACTACCTTTCCACAACATTTGCGCCTCGACTGCAAACTACTGCAACTGTGCGCTATCCATATTGGAGCCTGTCTTGACTTAAACACTGTTTATCCATCTCTCCTCTCCACCCGCCGAGCCTCATGTTCGCCCGCCACATCGCCCAAAGCAACCTTCGGTAGCCTTACCCTCCCCGCGCCGCGCCGCGTCGCCGCCGCCGATGTTCAAACCCC
The DNA here is from genome assembly GCA_030770415.1 of Pleoardoris graminearum. Classification (NCBI taxonomy): domain Eukaryota; kingdom Fungi; phylum Ascomycota; class Dothideomycetes; order Pleosporales; family Didymosphaeriaceae; genus Pleoardoris; species Pleoardoris graminearum. The sequence goes on from JASEKS010000159.1 coordinate 183,532, forward strand.
AGGTCTTCCGGAGAGGCTTCTCGCTGTTCCGCCGCGCTCCAACGTCTGCAGTTGCCAGGTCTGCAGCCCACGATGGACATGCTTCGGTACGGATACAAAGGGTGCGCATAGAGCAGCGCCTGTTCACCAAACCACGTCTCACAGCTACCGTGGTGGTCGCCGTGGGCGTGTGGTCGCTCCTAGACCGGCTCGGCGAGGAGATGGAGGATGAAGAAGACATCTCAGAGCAGGTGCGGCGCGTGCGACGACCGCCTATACCAAAGGAGGTCGCAAATGACAATGGTGAGGGACGTGAAATCACAGACGAAGAGCAAGCATATGAGGATGACAATGAAGACGATGAAGAAGACGTCGACGGGTTAATATTCTTCCCGACGGGATTCTCGCGGCCCAGACCAAGGACGTTTTACAGAGGGTCGGACCCAGAATGGCAAACCTTCGTTCGATTAGCACCTGACCAACAGCGGATGGACAAGATTAGAGGGGAGCTGGTGAGTACGGTGCGCGACCTTGCATCGAAGAACCCACGGCTTCGCATGCATCTTGGAAAGATCGACCCTACGAAGGGCAGTACATGGATTGAGGTCAGGTTTCCGGACGGCCCTCCTTTAGAATACGAGCGCCCCGGCATCGAGCTTACTGCAGATCTCACCTTCAGGAAGACTACGAAACCCGTTCACGAGATCCACCATAAGAGGCTAGCGAATCTGCTCATGCCCACGAGCATCATGAACTCGGTCTACTACGACATGAAGAGGAGGATGTTCGCCTCGTGGCAAGATTTCAGGAGGTACACTGGGTTGGAAGAAGCCCCTAAACCAACAGCACAAAGTGTAATCAAAGGACTCCCCGCTGGGCCCATGGCACCTAAATCTCCCACACAGACGGCCGCCGCCCCGGATATGCCGGCAACACCTGCGTCAGTAGAGGCCGAGAAGCAGGCTACTCCGCCGCCGCCATCACTATCATGGGATTCCTCGCTGGAGAAGCTCGGATTATCGTTCCCCGATCCAAAACAGGTACCAAGGATGGATCTCTCGTACTTCCGCCAGATGTTTCGGAAACACTACAGACCCATCGGCATCGAGCCTCCACGAGGAACCTTTATTGTATCCGGCCTCATTGAGATCATGGGCGACAAGGCGAAGATGACACTCGACGTTATGAGTCTTTACGATCCTAATCTTGGAAAGTACGTTATGCTGCAGACGAGAGTACGCAGTGTAGTGCAGTACAAGCAACTCCCTAAGGGCGGAGCTTAGCGGATAGGATTCTGGCATGGTAATGGATGGTTTGGATTCACATGGCGGATTGGGCGTTGCAGCGAGCATCAAACATGACGAGACGTGTACAAAAACTGTATTAATTGGAAGGCGTCGGAGTAATGGACAGAGATACCTATGTCTTGGTTTGACGGGAGATGCGGATTACGCACAATGCAACAGTATCATATTATCTCGCTCTGTGATTTTGCTGTAAGTGGGTTGTTGCTTGTATGATGGTGTTCGTCAACAAGCGTCGGTGATGAACCTGTCTGGTCTTCCTCCTTCGAAAATGTATAAATACTACCGATTTTCTCACACAGGCTGCGCTTTCTTTCTTCACACTACGACAATTACTGCGGTGATTAAAAACTCCCAGCCGAATTCCATGTGTTTCTCCTTTGGTGGACTAAAAACAAGAGCAGTGAGATTAAATGTGGTTCTCTGGGTTGGTGAGCTGAAAACCACGACAGCCAGATTGAATGTGGTCCTGCGCCTCTAGACTAAAGAAACAGATTGGCATGCTCGATGTGCTCCTCTGCGCCGCTGAACTCAAAACTTCACTGTTACCGGTAATATGCTGCCCCGAGTTCTATATTACTACTAAAACTTTCGTGCAAACCTATGCACGCGGTCTTCTCCAGCGCCACCACTAGGGGATCAGTCTAGAAAGCGCGTTGAGTACGACGAATGTGGTTTTCTGCACCCGGGACGAGAAACGTGTCGCTTCAGGCTCGATGTGTCCCTCTGGCCGTTGGGCTACAAAACGCAATTATGACATCGAATGGTGACTCCTGCCCGGTTGAACTAAGAATAAGGGGGATGGCAGGCAATGTGCTCCTCTGCTTCTGGACCAAAAAGTAATGATACTGAAGATGATGTCCTCTTCTGCGCCGCTGGTCTAAAAAGCACAACTCACAGAATATATTGGAGTTATCTGCTCGGTTGAGCTGAAAGGTTAAGAAACAGCGCAAATATGCTTCTCTGCTTAGGCCCAAAAAAACCACGACCAACATGGCACGCGCTCTGCTTGACCACAAAACGAGGATATCAATATCTATGGAGTGTTCTGCTTCTTTGGACTAAGAAGATTGTTACACACATGTGTTCCCTTGCGCCATTGCTCTCAAAAAGTGAGGAAATTCAGCGTTTATGTTTCTGCGCTGAGGGACTAAAAAATCATTGAAAACTGTACATGATGTTCTCCGCGTCGCTACGCTGTAAGAACCGATTCAAGGCGCTCTGTGCTCCTCTGCTTCGGTCGGCTAAAAGCCGCCGCTACCAGTGGTTATGTGCTGCTCTGCGCCGTTGGACCGAAAACCCTTTCAATGTATGCATATCTTGTCCTGGTCCACTGGAGCGCCTCTATTAATCACAGTATTAACCACGTTATGTGCCTTGTTCTCCGCATGCGTTGAAAAAAAAATCATGTCTACTCCCTACGGGGGACATCGTCGGCTACGAAATCGGGATTTCCAGCAACATCTTACATGGCCGGAGCTCATCTATGGGAGCTTCGTCTTCGTGCGCGCGTAAGCCAGCTTCTCGATAATCTTTTGGCTTGCTGCGTGGGCATAAATACCTGTGCTTCGACGCTCAGGACTCTCTTCTTCACAGAAAACCACTTCGGTGGACTAAAATCAACCTTTTGAGGGCATTATGTGCGCTTCTGCTTCGAGGAAGCGACTATTCAGCACACCAAAAGATGTGCTTCATTTGCTTGTGGGTTAAAACTCGCAAGTGCAACTAGATCATATAAAAAGAGGTAAAGTGTAGCGTCGAGACACTAGTCCAAAAAAGGTATAAGCTAAAAAACGTTGTTCCCCCGGATACAGTCAAAAAAATGAGCGTATATAAGGATTGCAAAAAATGATTTTGTTTTGGTTAGAGTGCAACTAGATATACTCCTCTGGTGACGGACGAAAAAGAATGTTTCAAGCCACCAATGCGCTCCGCTGCGCCTCTGAAATGCAATCAGATTCGCACTCATAAACCAGTACGTGGCGTTCTGTCCCTCGCGTGTCGACTCAGTAAGCACCCATGGTCTGCCAACAAGGAAACTTGCTCCATTGGCACTGAAAAACCTTCCTCTCGCCCACGGGAGAGCCAGCTTGAAAAGGTCTTATCCTCGACCTTTCGCATTCAACGTGCGATGTGGTCTTGAGCCGACCTTGAAAGATAAATACCTTCCATTTCCTTGATCATGCTCTTCTCCTCCGCACACGACTGCCATTGAGGTAGTCAAAAACGGTATCCGGCCTCATTGCATGCAGCCCCCTGTGGTGGGAGACCAAAATCACCGCACAATTCCATTCATGAGCCCCTCCGCCTTCTCGCACCCATCCGTGAATGCATCGACCTATGTGGTCTTCTTCGTCGTTGGGGTTGCAGAAAGGAGATCAACATATGCCCATATGCTTCCCTGTGCCTCTTGGTTGCTGAAAGCCTAGAAAACGGTAAATAATGCGGGCCTCTGTTTTCTGGGTCTAGGTATCTAGGTACGATCCTGGGCAGTACCTGGGTGCTTCTGCGTCGTTGGACCAGACAGTCCCTGGCGGTTACCTTATGCACGGTCTGTGGCGTCCAACTGTTACCAAATTCTTTCTCTGACTAGTCATGCGATTTTTCTCGCCGTGTGTGGGTCTAAACGCTATTCCAATTCCTGAATGTGCGACGCTTGGCGGTTGCGGCACCGAAACATGGGGCACTGCAATCAATGTCGGAAATTTCTGGTTTTGATTCAATTCTGCACTTTGGACCATGTTGGCAGTCGAATCGTCTGGTCTTCCTTGGATCTGACCTGAAAGTATAAAGTCCTCCGTTTTTTTCGGCCAGGGTGCTCTTCACACTACTTCTACAGCCGCTGTGGTGGACTAAATCATATTTCTACGACCCGATGTGGTTCCCAGCGTTGAATACGTAAATATGGCATGTGGTTCCTGGGGGAATATCTTGTGAATAAAAACATGAATAACTCCCATTTACGCGAACGGTGGCATCTCGTTCAACAACTGATAAGTTGCAGTGCTTGAGTGTAATACAGTACGAGGACAAAAGTATCAGTACAACCGGCCATTTTACTACCTCTCCTGTGATAGCACAGCGTACTCAGACTTTTGTTTTAGTGCTGTAGAATGTACGCCCTTTTCGTTACACTGGATCGCTAACGGCATCTCCCTCATACCTGCATGATGACGTTCCTCAACGTCATACACATGTGTTGGCTCGTCTAATGTCCCTTCTGTCTGGTGGGCAGGTATAAAGACTCTGCTCTTCCTCGTCCCCCAGCTGTCTTCTTCACACATCACCGCGAGGAATACAGTGAATTTAAAACGGCTTGGGGCATGGCTAATGTGTGTCTTTGCGTTTCTGGACTAAACATGAACCGAAAGAGCACCAATGTGGTGGCTTGCGCCCCTAGCATCAACTAGAACACCGCAAGCCACTTTCCCTGTAGTCTTGCTCGTGTGCGTCAACGGAAAACTTGGCTTTCAATTGGCTACTATCCAAGGGGAAAACAAAAATCCGGGCGACTTAGAACTATGTGGGAATGCTGGCCACGCGCCTTCGAAGCAAAGTTCGATGTTTCCATGGGGTCTATACCTCCGCTTACAGTACTCGTGTGCGACCTCGAGCCTGAACCATCCAATGCTGTTATTCATGATAGCATTGCTGACGTTCAGCTGTCCTAAGTTGCTTCGGCCTGGTTTTAAAGTATAAATACACCACGTTTCTTTCTCAATCATCTTCCACACACTTCCACCTCCTCGGCGGACCAAAAAGGAACTAGCCGAAAACAATGTACGTGCTTTTACTGAAAATGCTGTGCGAAGCAACGAATGCTCCCTTGAGTTTTTGGACTAAAATTCGGCTTTTTTACCACTTATGGTGGGCGCGTGATTGTGACTAATAAATGGGATGCCACACCAATATGGGGTTCTCCTGCTTCTCTTGTGGCTATAAGACTCACGGGTTCTTCTTCTAGCACCACATGCCCACTGGATTGGATTTCCAATTTCAAGTGCCATTTGCCTATGTGGTTTTATGCGTGCTCTCAGGTATGGACTAAAAGTCGAAAAGCTATCCATGAATGTGGTCTGGTGCGCGCCCCTGGACCGCAATAAAAAGATTCAAGAGCGTATATACTCGTCTAGAGTGCGCGTCGTATACAGATACATACGACACCCATGAGGGCAGGAACAACATATGCGCTTGGTCATTGTTATCTGCTTCGGGACTTTCCTGCAATGACCTTCCGGTAACGAGCCGTCACCGTCACCGGTAGATCCTAATTTACACGGAATCAGACCACTCCGCGGCGTCGGGCTGCTCCACGGCGTAGGGCTGCTCCTCGGCGTAGGGCGGCTCCTCGATGACCTCCGGTTCTTCAACAGGAACCGACCTGCCCTTCTTCTTCTTCTTCTTTGTTTTAGTAAAGCCGAAACCCCAATTATCCTCCTCCGCGGGCCGTACTTCCTCTCTGAATACTGCAGGTGCCTCAGGTTGAGAGGTTGACGGTGGCGACACAAATTCGACAATAGCGGGAGCCTTCTTTGATGTCATCCTTGGCACAATGATAGGAGATGATGTATGTGACTTCTTTTTTGCAAGTTTCTCGAATATTGTGACCGGCTGAGCGGCCGGCTTCTCTTCGATATTCATGTCAGCGTCCTTCGGATCAAGCAAGGTTATTCCGGAGAGAGCCTTGTTGAAAGAGCCGTCGGATGTGATTCCTTCCTTCATGACAGCGTTTTCCATTGTAAGCGAATCTATTAGGTGTCAATGTCTCTCCTAAGGGAGCGATTGAAATCCAACCATACCGTGGAAGTGGGAGAGTGGGACGCCTTGCACGCTCTTTAACTCTCTGAGACCGTTCTCTAACACCTTCAGCTTCTCACTGCAGCGTGTACGTTCAGCCAAGGACTCTTCGTCCTCGGCAGCCAAGGAGGCGACAACCTCATCAGTGATATCGAGCACGTCTTCCGGGCAGAACAAGCTCGGGAGCTTTTCGATCAAGCAGGCCTCAACCGCCAATACGCTGAAGTCATCGACGATTTTCTTGAGAGCCACCTGTAAGGTGTTAGAAAAAGTGTGACTTGAGCATATTCAACCATCGTAGTGGCTTGCATAGGCCAGCATCCGCCAGATGCTCGACTCCTTGAGAGCGAAGAGTGGCGGATTTACCTTGTAGTAAGCCTCCATAAAGTCCGTGGCGGTAGAGCTGGCATAGTTGTTCATGTCAGATTCAGTCTTCGCGACCATAATCTGAATCAAGTTGTTGACGTTGATGTTGCCATTGCCGTACGGTTCAGATGTGTAATCTGTACCGAAAAAGTCTTGGAGTGATTTCTTGACCTCACGGGCACGACGCTTGTCCTGGGCCTTCTGAACATTCTCGGTCAGATAATGATTATACGTGATAGGATGGCCGGTTTCATGAGGTTGGAGGAGTTCCTGCACCTTGCCGCGCAGTGCTTTGGTCAGACCCTCGAGTCGAGGATAGATAAACTGTCGAAGTAGTCCATCGAGAGTCGAGCGATCGGAGTAATTTGATAATACCGAGCGTACCACGAAATGGACGGCCTGGAGAATTTTTTCTACATGGTCATTGACCAGGTTGGTCCAGGGTTCACGTTGTTCGCGGAAAAGCTGTCCGATGATGAGAGGGTCGAATGTTCCCGGTAATTCGCGCCCTCTGCTTCGTTTGAGAAGGGTTTTAACCTTCGAGACATAGTCTTCACGAGTGATCTGTCGAGGACCCTTTGCCGGTCCTTCTTCCACGATAGCATACGAGTGGCCCTCCTGGCGCATCGTCTCCGCGAAGTCCGTTAAAGTATTTTGGAGGACAGCTCTAAGGCGCTTCCGGTAGCCAAGCTCGGTAGAAGCATCTCCGAAGAAAGGGTCTGAATAGAGCCCATCGGTCGCTGCTTTGACCAGGTTGCTGAAGGATTGGCTGACATGCAAGAGATATCGCCGTTGCTCTTGCAGGGTAGCGCGAGAAGCACCCAAAACTTCCAACCTGTGGTTGCAGTCCTGAATTCCATCTTGTATCTGGCTCAGAACGTCGGGGAGTTGCGCAAGGATCTGATCCTTGAGGATTTTACTAAGTCTAGGCTTCAGGCAGTGGACCCCAACTTGGGTAGGGTGGAGTGATGTCCAGAGACCAGAGGAGAAGAATCTCTCTTCGGCAATATTGCGTTCCTGTAAAGTAGAGTTTCTGGAAGCATAATCTCGGTTGCGCAAAACATGCCATCCCAGTCGAAAGTTGACCTCCTTGTTCTGCGCCAGTTCGACATAGAAGCGCTCCATGTCAGACCCTTCGTCCAAAGTATCCGGCTTGGTGATTAGCCCAAGGGTACGAACACCGTTCGGGTCGATCTCACGGGAATATTTGGTGATGGCTTGGTTGTTAAAATCATTCTTCGCAGATACGACGGCAAGTATGATGCTTCGCGGGCTTCTCATGTAAGAGAGGACAAGAGACTTGACTATGTCACTGTCCGCGTCAGACTGCGCACGGCTGCCAGCTTGAAAGAGACCGGGGAGATCAACAAGGGTAAGGTGTGGTTGTTCGGGACCAGAAAGCTCCAAACGAAGGATATCAGAACTAAAAACTTTTCCGTTGTCGCTAATACCCATCGCAACTTTGGCAGATTCGATGATCTCGTCTAGTTGAAGAGCTTCCGCCGAGGACGAGATCTCCTGCTTGAATTCCAACAACTTCGCCTTCTCCGCTTCTGAGCGCTCTTCAAGAGACCCAGGGACTATACGTATCTTGATAGGCGAGACCGGTCCACGTCGAAGGATCAGCTCGGTCGCAAATCTGGTGCAAAGGTTATCCTTGCTGGGGAAAGTCACGCCTGAGATGGCCTCAAGAACTGAACTCTTTCCTGATGATTGTTCGCCGCATACAATTATCTCAGGGAGATCGATGTACCGGCTGATGCCTTGGGATCGGAGGTTGTCAACGATGTCCAAGAGGTTTCGTGTGTCGTTAGACTGGAGGACGGTGCTGTCGTGCGCACCATGCGCATGGGTGGTACTGCTGGTGCCATTCGCACCGCTGGCTTGTTCTGCCTCAGCCATGGCCCTACGCCAGAGCGATTTTGTCGTATTGATCCTGCTGAAGGATAAGCGACTCGCTCACAAGCATCATCCATCCTTTCGCTAAATGTCTGTGTACCCTTCCAAAAAAGCTCCAGACAAGCGTTGCAGAAGTCAACATTGTTCGAAATTTGGATATTGTAATACAGAGCATACAATGTCTTACTTTCTATTCGAACAAAATTTTTATCGGAAAATGTGGAGGGGGAAATAAAGAGGAAGTCGACGAGGCTGAGGGATCTCGAGATATATAGTTTGTACTGTTACACAGGCCCACTTTGCTCTCTGTCGGCCGCGAATGGCATCTGTCCAGTAAAACATGGTGCTTCCGATCGGAAAAGCTGAGCAGTCACTATTCAGTGAAGACAGACCGAGACCACTGAAAGGGGTTTGACGTATGCAAGCCACCGTCTCAAGCAAAAGATTCAAACAGCAAACTATCTGCCGCTGCCCGCATCAATGGATTTTTCTCCATAATGTATTAGGAAATGTGCGCAAGGCAACGGTGCCGCGAGAGACGATGTAGATACTAAACATGCGTATAGTATTTGGACACGACCCACCAGAAGGAGCCGGTTCAATAACGATATAGCATGGGGGGAGAGCTCACTGTCGCCCATCGTGGTGGCGGTGAGTGGCCTACAGCTGCAGGCAGCCCCTCACTTATAAGACCAATAGTAAGCACCCTAACATAGCGATAAAGCGAGCGATCGAACTTGTACAAAAGGTGATGGAGCGATCCGTCGAGCGTGGATATCGAAATCCTGCGTGCGCGAATAATGGTATGAAGAGGGAAGTCTCTGGGAGCTTTCTAATTCCATAGCTCTTATGGATTGCGTCAGACGTTATCAAAGTGTAAGACCCAACCACTATTCAAGCATGCGAGCTAGTCGATTCCCTTATATTACAATGGCCTGGAGTCGAAGAGATAGTAGCCAACTCAAGACTGCTCACCTCGGGGATCGCATAACAGTTAATCCTTTGGTGCGGTACTGTATGTCTATATATGCTCGTGCGGACTAATACACCAACGTGGAAACTTGAAGGACGGTGCATGTTTGAGCTCTTAACAACGAAAAGAGACAATCCGACCAATGTCGCGGGAGGCTGGCCTTCATACGACTACACCATCAAGCTCACGAGCTTCTCATTTCGTGTCCTAGTATCCAGATCATGGCTCCAGGCTTATCCATTCATACAAAACTCCTCAAAATCAAAACTCCACCAAGCGATGATGATGTCCAGGTGTGGTACCTGAAATGTGACCTTTCTTTGACGCCGGCCCATGCAATCAAATACACCGTATGCGTACACATGCGTCACTCTTACTACTGCGCCTTTTCTACCACCAATACGACCAATGCGGCGATATCATCTGGCTTTCCGCCATGCCATGCCTCGCCTGGGAAATGTTTCTGCACCTCCTTTGCAAAAGGGCCGTCTCGTCGCTGATTCAGGCCCGTCTCTTTTGCTTCCTTTGCGATGGCAACAGCCAGCTTCGCTTGCAATGAAGTAGCATTGGCTTTCTTTCTTTCGTCAGCTTGTGCCAGCTTGTGTAGTTCGCTTCCGACTTCAATAACACCATCGTTCTCCACCCACGCCCCGGTATCGACCATGGTGCGGCTTACTATGCCAAGCACGTCCTGCGGGCTAAGATTATCCCAAACACCATCAGTGGCGAAGACCAGTACGTCTCCGTGGCGCACACGGTGATTCGTTACACTCGCCACCTTGGGAAGGTCTGACAGCGTGCTAGGCCCGCCGAACACCGCCATCTGTACGAGCATGCGCTGCGGAGTCTTGGACAGCTGATACGGCGTATTGAATCCGTGCGTCTGGGGCTCCGTAAAATGTCGTACGGCATTTAATCCGAGGTGCATAAAGCCAGAGTCCCCGAGATTGGCCACCTCCACATTGCCGTCCGGCTCTGCGACGGCCAAACATGCAGTGCTCCCGCCCCCGACAATGCTCTCGTCGTCTATGACATGGTCATACCCCACCTGAAGCAGACCCTGCGGATGTAGGGAGGAGGTATTGGAATTATGCGGCCATACGCGTGCTGCGCATGCCATGTACTCGCACAGGCCGTGGGAGAAGTCGGCTGGATCGATGCCGGACTCGACCCAGCCGCCCACCCCGTCTGCTACACCGAATGCGGTGCTCTTTGTGGTTCCAATCTGGCTGAAGAAGAAGGCATCCTGGCCACTCTTTGCGCGCGTGCCCTTTGCTTTTGCGCTTTTGCACGCCCACAAGTCTGTCACCTCGCTCGTGCTGGGATCGTATATGTCGCCTGTGTAAATGTTCTTTTCGGCATCGAATCTATTTTGCTTTGCGGCGTAGGACGCAGCGACGTGGTATGAGAATTGCGGCGTGCTTTTCCAGTTATGCGACGACGAGTGAAACGAACGTAGGCCAACCTCGGCAGGCGAAGTATCGCGATTTAATGGACATGTTTGCGGTGCGTAAAGCGAGAAGGATCGATTGGAATGCGAAGGATAGCTTCTTTGGGCGTGTGTCGGTGCTAAGAGCGTAGATGTCGAGATGCAGAGGAGGAACAGACGCGCTGGTGCCGCTTGGCGCGAGGCGCGCAATGAAAGACTCGCAGCGCCGGTTATGGCAGATGACATGGCCGCAGCCCAAGCCTGGAAATGGGCGGTTAGTATGCGATCACAGCTCGAGTAGGAGGTGCGGTCAGGAGGGGCCATGCTCAGTACCTCTGCGGCGTGAAAGGAACTACTTTTTCGCAGGGGTCGAGCATTGGCGTCATGCCTATGCGGCTAGTCAACCGTCGCGTGTGGTAGACCTACAATGAAGATACTCAGCATCGTACGCGCAACTGCTAGTCAAATGCAAAGATGATGCCATGAAGCAAAATGTGTTCCCAGCCACGTCAGATCAAACAACTGGCCCTGCTCACCTTCGCACGTCGCACATCGCATGTTTCACGAGACCGTCCTCCCTATCGGAGAAACGTTCGCCCGCCGACTTTTGGAAAGCGCAACTCTCGCCCCACGACTTGACCTCCACTCTCCACTCTCCACGCACCGTAGGGCCCAGTCAAGATGAGCATGCATCCGTCGCGACAGGCGTACGTCGAGGAGAACGGCGAGGTAAGCAACGGACCTTTTCGTATTGTATATGTCCCTGCGCTGGGCGGCAGTTGCAGTCGCGCGAGCTCCTTCCCTACATCAAATGCGAACGGCAAGGCTAAAGCTGACAGATGGGACATGATACAGGATGAACCCATGGAAGGTATCGATCTGGCCAACGTGCCTATCGACCGCGACCATTTCATGCCGTCGAATGTACCCGGAGGTGGGACCGAGCGAGCATCCGACATACTCGACCAATTCGAGCGCAAGAAGCGCGCACAGCAGATTTTGGTTCCGACCGCCGACCGCGACATCAAGCTAAAGCTACGCTCATTGGGTGAGCCTATCACACTCTTTGGTGAGGGCTCCTCAGAACGGCGCGATCGATTACGAGCTATTCTGTTTGAGCAGCAGGAGGCAGGAGGCGAAGATGTGGATATTCAGATGCAAGAGGCGGACGAAGCTCCCGGCGAAGGAGACGAAGAGTTCTATACCCAAGGCACGGCGCTTCTTTTGGACGTACGGAGAGACATGGCTAAGTATTCGCTTCCACGCGCGAAGGAACGAGTCGCATTCCAGCGGCGCGAAGCTACAATACCGCTTAAGACACATATCGACTTCCGCAAAAAGATCAAAGATCGGCTGAAGGGATTTGAGCTGTATGGGTCGCAAACGTCAGACCGCCCTGTCAGTATTGTACGTTTCTCACCCAACGGCCAGTATGTCGCCTACGGAAACTGGGGAGGCCAAGTCCGGCTGCTCGAAGTACCCAGCTTGGAGCAGAAGAAGGCATACCGAGGTGGACACACTGAACGAGCTACGGGTATCGACTGGGTTCCGGGTGCCACACTTCCTGCATCGGCCGTCTCTTCGTCAAGCACCAATTTCGCCTCGGGTGGAGCAGGCGGAAAGGTGCAACTATGGTCGCTCGACGACGACAAGCCCCTGCGCACATTGGAAGGCCATGCGGACCGAGTTTGTCGAGTGGCATTCCACCCGTCAGGACGCTATCTTGCATCCGCCTCTGACGACACAACCTGGCGTCTCTGGGACGTGAATACCGGACAAGAAGTACTCATCCAGGAAGGCCACTCCAAGGAAGTCTATACAGTTAGCTTCAACCAGGACGGGTCGCTGGTAGCAAGTGGCGGTTTGGATAGTATCGGTCGCGTGTGGGATGTGCGGAGCGGACGCGTCATCTTCTTGATGGAAAGTCACATAAAGCCTATCTATGGGCTGGACTGGAGCACGGACGGTCATCGACTACTTTCAGGTTCTGGTGACGGTTTCATGAGGTGCTGGGACGTACGAGCGATGCGAGAAACGAACGCTATCGCCGCGAACACCGGCGGTGTTACCGATCTGCGGTGGTATAAGGGTACTGATGGCCCTTTGGACAGCGTACCCTTGCAAGAGAACGGTGAAGGAGAGCTGATCCCGAAGAAAGCTTCTACTTTCGTCATTTCCTCTGGGTTCGACAAGAATATTCAGATATTCTCAGCAGACGACTGGGCACATTGCAGGACCTTGCAAGGACATTCGCAGGCAGTGTTTAGCACTGACGTCACCAGCAATGCAGACTGGATCGTCAGTGGTGGCAAAGACCGTACGGTGAAGTTGTGGGCGAGGGACGATCAAGAAGGGCTATGAGCATATACCCGGAGGGAGTTACTTTCACAATACAAAAGCGTACGGCGAATCCCATGTCGGTCATCTTCGAGGTAGGCATCGGAAGAAAGGAACGAAATCACTTCACACGTCAGTCGAGAGGGAGAAGAGCTATTCAAAGTCGAAATCACGACCTCGACGCGGTATGACTCAACCGAATTAGAACACGCCAGACGTGGCCAGGCGCAATGAAGAGAGAAAGCGCCGGTACCGCTCCCAACAACATCGTACCAGTGTCTGGACTTTCAATCTTATCAATCTCACAGCACGCATCGATGCTTTCCTCCACGTCTCTTATTAATATGTTACTAACATCGTTGATACTACCGGAGATACGGTCCCAGCGCAGGCATACCGCCTCGGTAGTTAAAGGGTTACAAATATCCGTCCACTGCTATGGGGCTACGTACACGTAGGGAGGTCACGGCTTCCACAGGAGATCGGCATGCCATGAGGTTACTCCACTACCTGGTCGCACGAGACAATGCACGCTGCCGCCGTTCCGCCCGCTACATGGGGAATATGCACACAATTGTCTCAAACACACCGCAAAGGATATGCAGCTCGAATCAAAATCATTCTTCATTACAACTGTTCACATGCGTAGAGCGTACCACGGACTGTTGACTGTCCATTGCTTTGTCAATTTTTCTCACCGTACGATGGATCAACAAATCCAACGCAGTTGTGTCGGACGTCGACTGGTTGCTCGGACCATCAACAAAGGTCTAAGCTCATACTAGCTTTGTAGCGTCCGGTGGGAGAATCAATTGGAATGCACACCGATATCTGATTTGAAACCTAGGGATCCACTGTCTCGTGAAAGGGGGGGGGGCAGGTTACGGCAAGCCGCGGACGGGCGCTTATCGTCATCGCTCCAAGTTTGGGCCGCTGACAATTTCCCGAGTGTTTAGAGTATGGGAAGTGACTCATCTCGAAGAAAAACGACGTGTTCTATTCTGCCAAGACATGAATCCTTCTCCTCGATTCCATCCAACAGGAACAGATGGCGTGGGAGCAGCATTAGTGGCCGAATTCACATGCGCCCACGCGAGCTCGCAGCTGCGAGAGGATGGGACCACTAAGCGATCCATACAGCGCTACAGCCTCACGTTTTGTGGCAGCCACACTTGTAGCGCCGAAAATGGAAACATTGCAACTCCTCGCCTTGCACGTTGGGCTTCAATGCTTTCCGGTCGCATGAATATTGTTGAATTGCTTTCGGATCGGTGAGGCGCTCGGCCAATGTCGCCGTTGATTCGGTTTCTGTTCACGAAGAAGCCTTTGAGCCAATTGAGTGGACTGGGGCATTCTCAGCTCTAGCTTCCGACCATTATCCTGGCAAAACACCGTCTGTACGCGTACGCGCGTAGAAAGGATCAACAAGCAACAGGCGATCAGATCCAGAGCAAGCAGCCTTCCCACGCGGGCTCTAACAGCGGCTGTGCTCGTCCACCATTATGGCGCCAATCTGCTCCTCTAGAGCAATAATGGCGTCGTAGTCGAAGCTCAAATGGACGTGTCTTTCTGGCGGGACGAGTTGGCTAGGGATGGATTGTCTTAGTCGTGCTATTATTCGTTACACCATCGCGGGTAGCGACCGCAGAGAGGAAACGGCAGCTCCAATGTACGGAAAGATGATTCATTGGCAGGCGGAAAACGGCTCTTTGCTTGTCAGTTTTCCGACCACAATTTGACGGCTGTCAGGTGGAGCCTAGTGCAAACCGTCCCAATTGCGTAGGGTCGAGAACAGAACGAAGAATAACAGGCACGCCCTAGCAAGTAATGCGCGACTGAGAATCGTGTCGCGACACTGTACCGTCTGACCAGGAGGTGAGCCTTCCGGATATGTAGACTATAAGTTGTGGGACAGAAGGATTGCGCAGTGGCTGCAGTGTTTGCGTCGGGTCGCCTCAAGGCAGGCTTGCACCAGCCGCATGGAGATGGAGTTGCTTGGTACCTTAGACCAAGTTCTCCTCACGAAAATGAATTCGAGCACAGAAGGGGGTAGGTGGGTGCAGAAACAGGCTTCCCTGCGCATCGGCGAGAGAGCGGTGAGATGACTCGTGCTCGCGGAAGTTGGACAGATGACACAATGGAAAGCGAGGGGAGAGGGAGCCACACACACAAGCCTCGGCGAAAGTAGGAAGTTGGAACAGAGTCGGCTGACGTACGGAAGACGGATGATGGCGATGCAGCAGGAGGCCTCGAATGGTGTTGAGGCTGGGGGATAGTGCGGCGCGACCGCGTTCATCACTCAGCAGACCTAGGGAAGTCTAGTCTCCTGATGGACGCAGCGGCACGCTTCACGATAGCAGACTCACCACCACGTTTGCGGCGCCATTCGCGGAAAGCAGGCGAGCCTCTGGCTTCAGAGATTTCTGTTCGCTGGGACAGCCCGGGCCGGCACAGACGGATGAGGCCGGCAGAATATTGCAAGAAGGGCCGGCCCGCAGAAAGCCAGGCCAGAAGCGTGCGTCTCGACAGATAGATGGAAGGGCACCGTCGCACCGGACTATCCGCACGGGCTGCGGTAGTGAATGAGTAGCGTGAATGCGATCTCGCTCCAGCAACACGGGGTCGTGACGGCGGCTTGTCTTCACGCGCGACAAACGATGGCGCTGACGGGCGGCCAGAGGCACGGGCGGGCAAACAGGCTGCGGGCTGGTGAATTGATGGCTGGCTGCAGCAAGGCCTCTCTTCGCACGCTCTGGCCGCCTCCAGCCAGTCGATTTGCGCGAGGGCGCTGCCGTGATGCAGGCGTACCCGACATGGCCGGGGCGCCGAATGGCAGGTTGCGCTGGTGTTTCGCGTGCATCCCACGGAGTCGACCCCCCTGCGGCGCCCAGCGGCGCTAGCGACCCCCCGGCCGCCTAAACGCGCCAAGACGCACCCCCCACCAGCGCCCGCCCGGATCACTTATCAGCAGGCCCAGCGCTCGCTCCCCACCGCAGACTCACCCCCCCTCCCTGCCGCGAGCGAGCAGACTCTCGCTTTACAGCATCCTCTTCGTCTGGCCTGCCTGCCAGCGCAGCCACAGCTCAATCGCGCCCTTTTGGCCGTTGTCCGTCGCTGCGAGATCGCGATTGCCGGATTAGGCTGCCCACACCGCCAGTCCCGCGCCCACACCGGTACTTTGGTACAAGAGCCCTTTGGTCCGCCATGGACTTCTCCACCGCCAATCCCATGGACTTCAACCGTCCCGCCAGCTCGCTCAGCTCCGTCGACCGCAAGCCCAGCGTCTTCTTCGACGAGGGCGCCCCCTTCGACGGCCAGATCCTGGACACGCCCGTCCTCATGTCGCCCACCACCAGCACCCAGGGCATCTTCTCGCCCGACACCTCCATCTGGGAGACCGACTTCTCCCACCAGGGCCAGTTCGTCGACCGGACAGCGACCAGCTCCGTCGTCAACACCAACGCGAACAACCCCTTCTTCACCGAGCACAGCAACAACCCGTTCGCCCGTCTGCCCCCCAACCAGGCCGCCAACTATGGCCAGCAGACCTCGTGGCCCGTCCAGGAGCACTCTGGATCGCAGACGCCCACGGCCTCCAAGCCCATGAACCCCTTCGCTCCTGCAGAGTTTGGTGCTGCTCCGCCGCCACCCTTCATTCCGGAGCCACCCCAGCAGATGGCCTTCCATGGGCTGCCGGTCCAGAGCAACGTAAGGCCCAGCTCCGTCTTCCCCCAGGCACCTCCTGAGCAACCACTGTCCCCCCACACCAACTCTGAATGGATGGCTTTCAACCAGCAAGAGATGGACGCCCGCCCAGGGCCCAAGCGTATGAGGGCTAGCTCCCCGCCGCGCTCGTTTACTCCGCAGAGGAACGGCGGCATCCGGAAGAAGAACGCCCGCTTCGATATCCCGTCGGAACGGAACTTGTTCAACATCGACCGCCTCATTCAGGAGTGCACCGACGAGCAGGAGCTCAAGGAACTCAAGCAACAAAAACGACTTCTCCGGAATAGACAGGCCGCGTACGTACTCCCCTCGGTTTTGCATCTGGTCTTGGATCCCATTTGGTCTGCGTTCTCCATTGTAATCATTCGCTAACATGAGCACAGTCTTGACTCCCGTCAGCGGAAGAAGAAGCACACCGAGGAGCTTGAGGAAGAGAAGAAGACTTGGACCGACAAGATATGCAGCCTCCAGGAAGACTTTGCCAATCTGAGAGTCGAGTATGACCGTCTTCTTGCAGAGAAAGAGAACTGGCACCGTGAGCAAATGGAGATGCACCAGCTCGTCAACCAGTTGCACTTCGACAAGGAAGAGCTCGTCCGCACGCACACTCTTGAGACCGGTGAACTTCGCAAGAAGGTCTCCGTCCTCACCGAGAGGCTTGAGTGTGCCACCAACAATTCCACTATGGCGCCTAGCTCTGCTTTCACCGACTTCACCTCCGACATGGACAACCTTAACATGAGCAACAGCGAGTGGGACAATTACATCTTCGTCAACGACTTCGATGAGCAAACGCCTGGCCAACAACCCCAGGAGCAGTCCCTCGCCATTGTGCCGCGTGCCAAGGAAGAAGATAAGCCCGTCGCTTCCGGTCTCCTGCTTATGCTGCTCCTTTGTGGCGCATTCGTCGCAAGCAAGTCCTCCGGTTCTGCTGCGCCGCCTATTCCTCGCATGTCTGACGAGGTCCGTGCCGCTTCCACACAGGTTCTTGACAGCATCTTCAAGGACGCTGGCGTCACACCTACCGTTACAGAGCAAGGCGTTGTTGCCAACCAGGTCTCCATGGTGGAACCCGGTCCATCCGGTATCGCTTGGGCAAAGCCTGCTTCTGACATTGGCGGCCTCACCGGATCTGCTCTCGATCAATTGCATACCCAGCTCACCACGACAAGCAAGGAACAAGAGCACGAGCAACTGTTCTCCATCACACCTGCTCAGTATAACAGTATGACTTCCATGGACTTCACTCGCACCCGGTACAGCATTGCGAGCGACGACTTCAGCGACCCACTGTCACCTGGCTCGCAAACGTCACATCGGCGCAATCTTGCCGCAACTCTTGCTGCCATGCGAGAGCAAAGCAAGGGTGAGTCTGCCGCCGAGATCTACACGCGAAGCCTGCTCTGGGACAAGATCTCACCTGAAGTCGTCGTGGAGTTCAAGCGCATGGTCGAAGAGTCCGCTGCTGCCTCCCGTCCCAGCACCTCCGATGGTAAACCCACCAAGGTGGAGAACATTGGTTGAAGAATCACTACCTTCCTTATGTGGTCCCATTATTCCTCCACTGCCCTTGCATAGTCTGTTTTCAGCATAGCGTATTGGTTTCTTCTAGTCCTCCATCGGCTTGGAGACACTGTAGGGACAAATCTGCATCATGGGCTGGAAACATGTTTCGCGTCGACCAAACGCTCTTCACTGAGCTTCGCATTCGTCATCCTCGTTTCCTTTGCGCCAGCTGGCCTTCTAAACACTTTTCGGACGGCAACGTCGACCCTTCCATGCATCGTTTGCTTTCCAGCATACACATGGGCGGAAACCTTCCATACGTGGTACGCTATCCAATGGGCGCGTCCACCAAATATCATTAACTTCGTCATTAGCGCAGCGTCACATGACACATGCGGCTTTATCTGGTTTTGTTATTCTTTCATCTTTTTTTCCTTTTTCTTTTTTTGGCATAGCAAGCGAGCAAGCGAATTTGGGACATCTGGGATCTGGACTTTTGTTCACAATCTGTTTTCTTTTGTCTCTTTTGTTTAACTGAATTTGTCACTGCAGAGCGTAGCGAGCGTGTCCCTGTTCCTGAATCTTTTCTTACGATTGAACGAAGAAGAGGATCATGTATGCTACGACAGCCACATCTTGTATATGAGGCACGAGCTCAACCGAAGACGGCTCATTTCTTGAGCGTTCTCAGTTTCTAGTATCTAGGTAGTTGCTACTTCATTGGAGAATGGTCTGTTTACGGAGGAGGCTGAAAGAGTTTGCAAATAGCATCCATTGGTTTATTTTGGGCAAGGCAAACATCGCCTGTCCGTAAGAGACGACCTCACGATGCGCACTTTACGATAACGCTACGTTTAATGACGGCGAAGGAGATACTACGACGCGGTTTGCTTTCACCTTCTATTCTCATTGTTTGTTTCAGTACGCTGTGGAGGACGCCTAGGGACAGGATAGCATACGATATTGCCATCATGGCTATCCAAGCAATCAATTAGCGTTTACACTCCATGTCTCGCTTGCGCTTGCCTTGACGTCGCCACTGCGTGTCTAGACTCCGACTCCCCACGCCTTCTACTGGCATCCGCTCGCCGGTTGCTGAAGCGGCCGACGCGCGCGCCCTGCTCCGCCGGGTGCGCTTCCGGCTCCGTCCCATCCATACACGCCTTGCACATCGCTGACGGAGTATCACAGAGGATGCAGACGCATGTGGGTCTTCTTTCTACAGGCTGCCGACATCGTGCTGCGAGGCACGCAGGGCAGGGCAGTTCCGTGGGGCCCCCGGTGGGCTATGCAGAGGTATGCACTCCACGCGTCGCTTTCCCGCCGACCTGCTGCGACCGCGGAAGACGCGCAGTGCTTCAGCGCTAGAGGTGGACTTTTGGAAGTCTAACCCCATGGACAGGATTCGACCTGCGCGAGAGCAAGAAGAGATCCTCAACCCACTAAATAGGGGGAATGGCTGGAGGTGGGATGATGCTCGTCAGCTTGCAAGGTCAGCCCCCACGGAACCGCGTTGAGATTCTGAATCGGGTTCTCGACCTGATCTCGACGTACGATAGCGTCGTCATTGTATCCACAAGTCAGTCTACCTAGCACCTGCCGAGCTACGAGCCGTTCTTGGGCGACTCGAGATCGCCCTGGGATACATCTTGCTCCACGCGGTCCGATAATCTGAAACCGGATCACCAATGCGGCGACAATCACCGAGGCATTTAGTGAATAAATATATTTTTGGGGATACCGATAGGCGGCGTTTGTGAATATCAGAGCACATCGCTGTAGGAGGAGCTCTCGTGACCCACCATCGGCCCTGCTCCTTGTGCATCATCTGGAACGGTCAGATACCTCTGTATGGGAGAGGCTGTGCAACGTGGAGGCCATTCCCAGAGGATGCAGTAGTACTGCACACGTCTTTATTGTCTGTAAACTTTCTTGTTTCCAGGGACGAGGGGAGTATGCTCATGTGCAGGGTAATCGAAGGAGAAAGTCGCACAACAGGATACAGCTTTCCGACACGCCGTTGTCGTACCACATCACGGCATGCAAGGCTTGCTTCCCCGCAAAGTGCTCGTGGTACGCACCAGTAGATTTGGAGCAGTGATTAGGCAAATGTGCAGGTAGGCTGGGCGCAAGCCACACCTCCACAGACACCTTTCGATAGTACGCTTCCGTACCCAGGGCTGAGTGCCGACGTGTAACAGGGCGAGACATATGACATGATTTGGACGGTACAGTAGCCGACTTGGGGTAGAGGTACGAATCGGAGGAACAATGTCTCAGTTGGCGTTGGCATCTGGCTAATCTAATCGATCGATCGCCCGAGGCTAGGTCTTTTTACACCCACTTCTAGAACCGATTCTTAATACGCCTATTAGACCTATACTAGGCTCCCGTATGCTACTTAGCTACTTTTTAGATAGAAATTCTATCTAGTAAGTATTTACCTCTACTTCTTCTACGCCTCCTATATTTTACCGCTATAGGTAGTCTGTTTTCTAAGTCTAATAAGGTAAGTTCCTATACCTAAATGCCCTACTATTACTAACGTAAGAAGGATCCCCTATACTAGCTATACTAGTAATAGCTAGATAATTACTTTAATCCTAACGTCCTATTATAACACTAAGTCCTACTTAAGCCTAGATACCTCTAATACTATTTTAATAACCTATAGTACTTCTATATAGCTATATAGTTTGCCTACGCTACTGCCGTCTATTAATCTCTATACGGCTCTACTATAGGGCTTAAAAATAATATTAAGAAGCTCTGTAAAATTAACTTTAACTTTAAGAACAGCCCTAAGGGGATATCCACCTTATTTAAATTAGTAGAGAGAGAAAGGAAAATCTATATACCTTAGCATAGCATCAATATATGCCTATTATGCCGAGGGCGCCCTAAAAAGCCTTTTTGCTGAAGTAGATAGAGACGATGAAAAACGACAAGGGGAAGTTATAGGATGCTCCCAGCCAAGCCGCTATAAGCAATACCCCATCCGCTTCCGGACTGCATATAGGATGTGCTGAGCATCTGACGCCGACGAGGAGGGTACAAACAGGGTCTCCAGTCCCGTGTTGACGCGCATCGGGAAGCGCAGTCGCAACATCGCCCGCTTATTTCGGATTGTACTTATCCTTCCATATCCTATTGTGGACGAGTTAGCACGTGCACTCTGTACCATCGAGGCTCCGGTTCGCTTTCCCCGCGTAGCATCGTGTCGCCTCGTCCGATGCCACACCGCACCACACCTCCCGCCTCGCAACATCGCTCCCACGCCTTCAATAAAAACCTGACCAACACGCACGCACACCACCCGTCATCGTCTTCAATCCCGTCCTCAACCAACGCACCCACTTATTGCCCGCCCTACGCGAAACCAGCGACAGCGCGCCACGTGTATGCAGACAACACGAGCCCGTGGGCCCGAGGGAGCGGGAACGTCACCCGCCCACGGCCGGGGATGCGACTGCCAGTGGGAATGACAGGCGCAAGACGGGTAATGTGATATGACAGGCTGGCAGCGCGGTGGGGTGTGACTTGTGCTGCTGCGGTCAGGACCGTACCGATCCCCGACTGGTTCCCATCTGGCGTAAGCGAAGGATGGGTGGTTTTGGGAACGCGAGGGCCAATCGACAGGGCTTGGCGTATGCGGGTTGAAACGCTACGTATTGGATGCATGGCATGGGTGCGAGCGAGGACGGGACGTGATCTTGAGCTTGTTGTTCTGGTTGCTGTGTGGTGTTGCGATGTTGCGTGCTGATTCCGTGCCGTGCGGGCGTGCCTTGGAAGTGGGAGATCGACGTGGCTGGATCTCGATGCGACGAGATCTCGATGCTGGAGAGAGACGGGATAGAGAATAGAGGGCTTACCATGTGTTGCCCAATGTCTTGCTTCCCTTGGACTCTGCGAGGCGGAGGAACTGGGCCGCTTTGAACTGCGAGGCGTGATTAGCAACAGTCAGCCGTAACGCCTTTCTAATGCAATCCTCAAATGCTGCCCAACAAACGAGGCGTAATGCTTGAGATGAAGAGGAGATATCGATGTGTCTCTGGTAATGCTCACCGGTCGCGCGCTCTGCGCAGACCGGTGAAGTCGCTGTACAACGGAGCACAGCGACACCAGAAGGCAGGGGGATGTGGACTTGTTGACGGTAGCCCTGATTCTCCAAGCCGGCCTGTGCAACGCAGCAATGAAATGCAATAGAACAACCTGCACACACAATGACGAAAGGAAAGTCGTTGACGTACCTTATCCTTCTTCGTCCCGAATCCCTCCAAATAACACCAAGCCACTGCATCCATAGCATCCGTATCCCCCAAATTCGCCGCCGTCTCATAATACTGCTTCGCAGCAACTGGGTCCTTCTTTACGCCCCAGCCATTTCGGAAGCAGTTCCCCAGCTCGAATATCGCAATGACTAGTTCACCCTTCGCAGCGCCGCCCTTTTTCATGCCGGCTTGCAGAGCCAGACGCTCGACTTCGGCGCTGTTGGACGCGGCTATGGAAAGGTACTTGACGGCTTGCTCTGTATCGATCTCGCAGCCCCAGCCGTGTCGTAGCGCGAGGCCGTAGAGCACTTGGGAAAGGGCGTTGTTCGGTCCGTTAGGATTGGCAAGTTTGGCAAAGATGGATGTTGCAGCAGAATAGTTCCCTGACTCGTGAAGCTGGATAGCTTTTTGGAGCAGTTCGTCGTCTGTAGGGGCGCTCACGCTGGGACTTCTGCTCCTGCTTCCCTGTCCGCTCTGCGCGCCCGGGAACATGGGATTCTTGGCCTCGATGGTAGGTGTGGTGCCTCCGCTCTTCAGAGCAGTGTTGCCTTCTACCAGCACGGTTGCTCGTTTCTCCCAGCGCGCCTCGTCCTCTTCGTTCCGCGCGACGCCGTCGCCGCCGACTTCTGGCAGATTGGTCGGTACATTGACACTGCTAGCGCTTCTGTTCCTTCCAAAGTGCAACTTGTGTCCCTCGCCTTTCGGCTGCCCGTTCTCTTGCCCCGGATTGCTATGTCTTCGAAATCTGCCCTTCAAGCCGCTTCGTGCTGTTTCGGGGTTAAGGTAGGATTCGCGCGTTGGATCGCCAGGAAACGCAGGTGGTTCGATAGATTCACGCGTCGTCGTTGTGGTGCGGAAGAATTGGAATTCGGGGACATCTGGCGATAAAGTGGGTCCTTTCTCTGGGACGTCCGACGTGTCCTTGAGCTTGTCTTTCTTCTTCAATAGGTCCTTGAGCGGCATTGTGTTCGTGTAGTACTAGATTGCCTCCTCAGGCGCGTTGATGCGGCGCGTATGCGGCTGACACAGGTTTGTTTTCGCAATAGAGGAATGCGCGTTGCAATGCGCCGTGCGGAAGACGTTATCGTATTCTCAGCGTCGTTCTGTATCTTCTAAGGTTTCGTGTAAGCGTCTCGTCATGCATCGCATGTGAGTGTAGGCGCCGTTGTGTCCACGCAGCTCCGATGTA
This sequence comes from Pleoardoris graminearum, assembly GCA_030770415.1. Lineage (NCBI taxonomy): Eukaryota > Fungi > Ascomycota > Dothideomycetes > Pleosporales > Didymosphaeriaceae > Pleoardoris > Pleoardoris graminearum. Next base: position 207,308 of record JASEKS010000159.1, read on the forward strand.
TGCGGCTGTGCTTGGCCCTGCAAGTCGTCTCAGCCTCCGACATCAACTCAGCGCTTGCCGATACCGCATAAGAAATTCGATGGATCAGCTGTCACTTTGATACTGAAGCTTTCCTTATGAACGAAAGTATCTTCCTTCACAGTGTGTGGCAGAAATACTTAGACTCACGTGCTAGGGAAATGATGTACATCTGTTGAAAGCATGGTGGACCTCTGTACCATATATTTTTGGGAGTTGCACAGCATGAGCGAGAAAAGTCTACTTCCATCATCCAATGCGATCCATCACTTGAAATCAGGGGACGATGATATCTCGAAAACATGTTGCATTAAATGTTCATCCGTCGCGCGGTGCCCGACACTCGTATCTGAGAGGCGCAACCTTTCGAAACAGATGTGTACAGTACTGCGGGCTGTTCTCACGATGGAGACGCAACAGGTACGAGAAGCCATCAGCGCACAGTAGATAACATTTGGGCGCACACGCTTGAGCGGGTATCAAGATTCTGTAACGCCTCAATGCCGGCGTCAATCCACTGCCAACGCTAATTATGTCCCAGCTGACAGGTCTGCAGGAAATACTTACCTTGATCGACCGGGAATGGCCAGGGCGATCCAAACTTGAACATAGACAGAAAAATTAGGAAAGAACCAAATGAGAAGGACCAGAGCACCTACATGGTTAGAGGCTGCAAATCAATGTACAGAGGTATCTGGCCAGTCCTGAGACTCGAATGCAACATAATCATGTTGTTGCGTGATGGCGTGGTTTTGGTTTCCATGTGGAGAGCTCATAGCGTCTCGCGTGTCGGTGCCATCAATGTCCACAGAGCTTCCAGTCGATCCCACACTGGAAGATCTACGTGCCGCTGCCTTCATGCGCGATGCGTTGTGAACATGCTTTAGCGGACATTGGTCACCCGCGGCACAAACCCCGGTGTTGGTGAAATCCGGGCATTCGTACACATGGAGATAGGTGCATGACTCTCCATCATCGCAGTACCCAAGCCTTCCAAAAGATGCGCAGACCGGCGCATGTCTGTCAACGTGTGTATGAGCAAACATGCAAGAAGCATTAGTGCATCGGTTCTCCAGAAAATATAGGCAGTGTGGGGTGTTCTCAGACGTAGCATCGTGCGACAATGAGCAGAGAGTGTCCTTCGTGCAAATGTGTTTGTAGAGGAACTGTTTGCACAAAGATAGCTTATTAACGTCGTGGGTATCGGGGCACCGAAGACGCGTGCATTTGCCTGTGAGCACATTAGACACCGGAAACCGAACGGTACTATACGGGATGGGTGATCCAGTGGAAGATACCTGTAGACGTAAAGCTCTGGCATAATGCTTTCGATCGTGTACTTCCATCGTTTCGCTGTCCGCAGTCAATTTGTATTCAGTCTACAATGCATCGACAAGCGACCATACCGAGGCGGCCGACGGGTAAGGTTGGTGGGTTACTAGTCCCTTTGCTCTACGGTTCCGCGGCCGTCCGCGCCGGGGACCGAGAGCGTTGCCGCCTGGAGATGATTCATAGTCTTCATTTGAGTCCACGCCAGGCGTATCGCTAAGAAGAGGGCTCGAACCGCGACGGAACCCGACCATTACACCATTGTTGCTGTTTGACAAATTGTAGATAGGTGCGCCTAAGAGACCTTGCTCGCGGAGGTCTGCCATCTTGTGACCCATGATGTAGCCTACACATGTGAGCCGACACTTCGAAATTTGCACAGTACCAGGTCAATAATTTGGTGGTCCGCCGGTATATTGCCCGTCATGGGACAACACAGCGTACTGAACCGTTCTCGACGCGGTGCTGCACAGCACCATGTCAGAAATTCGAAAGCCCTGTGTTGCCCCAAGATGGACAATGCAACGGCTGACCGTACCCAAATCTTTGATTCAGTACTGCACCTCTGACATACTGTTGAGCTCCGCCTGAGCAATAAACCTTTTCTCCGGTGTATCAAGGAGCGCGATCTCCTCAGCGCTGTAAGGCGGGGGTCCGACCGGGCGTGACATGTTGTAGCTATGAATCTGTGTGATAGTAGGTTAATAACCGCTTCGCATCATACAAATAGGAACAAAAGCGTGTAAAAGGGGAGGCGCAAGCCGCGGAGGGTGCGGAAAACAGGTGCAGAGCAGACTGCGCGAGACGAGGAAGACGAGGAAGACGAAAAGATGAGAGTTGCCAGTGGCGGACAAAGGGGATGGAACGACCTCGAACGGCAGGTCGCGCTAAGTTTAGCGAACGATGGCGGTCTGTGCGCATCGCGTCCCGCTATCACGTGTTCAAACTTTCTCCGGGCCTGGGGGACCGGGGGACCGGGGGACCGCGGGGCTTACAGCACTGTATAACATGAAGGATCCGGCGCATCATAGTGGTCTATGTTAACCAAGGATCAGATGCAAATACGACTGTCCCTCCGGGCAACCAACACACCAGCTACAAGCAGTCTACAACATCATTCAACATTGTTCCATTTCTCCGACCTATCTGCTATCACGCACAAGTGTGAAGAGGCTACCAAGAGGATTCAACCCATCCTCAGCTGTGACTATTCGTTTCGGTATCTCAAACTCAACCTCAGGACCCTTCTTCAATTCCCGGTTGAGTTCCGTATCGAGGAGCTAATGGATCTGTTAGCGAAGGCAGTACGAGGTTGAGACGTGAACTTACCGCAGTGTATGAATGATCCAGGAAATCCTCAAGATTATACGACCTCTTTGTGAACTGCTCGGATATGATTTTCGCCAGCGTCGCAACATTCGGGTGGTAGTGCGACTGCAGCGTCTCAAGCTCCCACACACTACTTTCAATGGCGTCTGTGAGAAGCGGATCCGGCTCGTCCATGTCAAATGGGTCTTCCATGCCGTCTTCTTCTATTTTTGTCTTGAGATCCGGATCTCGTATTTCGCGGTGCATCATAAATGTACATGCGGGATGGCGCTTGAACATGTTGTACACCCAAGGGACGACCACGACGATGCCTGCTGGTGGCGCAAACAGCGCTAGCCGTGATAGTCTTTTGATGAAACTTGCTACAAGGGTTGCTGGCAAATGTGTGGAGGACATGAACGTGTCTAGAAGTCTGAAGAAGCGTGATCGGTGTTTCGAGTGCAGTAGACCATCGTCCAGTAGTGAGTAGAGCTTTTGATAGAAGGATGGGTAGTCGAGGTTCTTCTCAGAAATCAAGTAATATAACCCGGAAAGCGCTAGTAAAGAGGTAGCGCCACCAACCTCGTACGAGTCTGTTAGAAAGTCCATGAGCATCTCAGGCTGTGGGAACCATGGCGCTATTTGATGTGAGAAAACAGCGAGGACGGACTTCCGCTGCTCTTTGGAGATGCCTGATCGCAACGTTGCTAACCAAGCTTCCTGTGCTTGCGACTTGTAGGAACTGAGAGAAGGAACAGGGCTCTTCCCCTGTATTTCTGTGTAGAAGTTTTCAATATCGTCCTCCGACTCGGGAACGGTCTCCAAACTGAGCAGTAGTGAAAGACTGTTGGATGCTACACGCTGTCTCTCTGAATCATCCAGATCAGATTGCAGAAGGCTCTCGATCGACCGGAAGGTGAAGTATCGGATGTCGTCGTAGACGCCAAAGTATTTTTCTGCGAATTCGTCCTTCGAGCCATCCTCCTCTGGAAGTAGTAGAAGCGTCCCCACCGTCTTGGGGAGCGGACTGTTCTTGATGCTGAAATCTTTTTGCGCCTTCGACGCTTCCTTGACCTGTCGTAGAAGCAAAGTGAGTGCCACGGACTGCTTGGGTGGATGCTCGCTGCGCAGGAAATGGTTCAAGAGCAGATCAGCGTACTCCCGATATCGCTCCTTCAGCCAAGCCACAATCAAAGTTTCGTTCCCGGTCATCCTCTTGCTTTTGACCATGTCTCCGGTAGAGAGTAGCCGTGTGAATACTCGACATAGTGCAACGGCTGCGAGGATGGAGGCTTCGTTGTCGGCGTCTAAGGCTTTGGCATACTTGAGAAGGACTGCAATGTTGTTGTAGTGCTTTCGCGACTCTAGTATCTGCGTTTCGAGGCGTACAATCTCCTCTTGCGGGTCTTCGTCCTCGTCGCTGGACGGTTCCGGGGGGGGTTTCGCCTTGGTCGCGCAGCCCTCTGCTTTGCCGGACACCCTCTTTCTCTTGACGCCAGCCACGACGCCAGCCTTAGTACCCGGCATTTCGGTCGTGGGGCGATCTCCCGTTGTTGGGTGGCTATGTTGTTAGTCGTGGTCGCACCTGGGTTAGTTGTGACGTCGCCTGCCGTGCGTATGCCTAACGGCAGCGGTGTAGGCGAGGACGTAGCTGCAGAGGCCGAGAAATGCTACGGAGCCTGTGGTAATGCCAACGAGGGTGTACCAGGCTGGATGGCGGGAGGGGGGCGTAGGCTAGCGAGGGATACGGCCAACCCCTCAAAAGACTCAAGGATGATGGGTAGCTGAACGATAACGATCTCGTGCTGTACTTTGGCTGTGACCATACCGGCAGCGTATGCGCGAAGTTATGATGTTGAGCCAACAGACGTCATGTCGGAGCGTAGGAACTTTTTCGAAGACGGCGGCCCGTGTTCGGCTAGGCGGCTTGGCGCGTTGATTCTGCACCGACGACGCTCGCAGCTCCATCAACGCACCTTCCAAACCTCCCCACTCTCATCTACAGCAATGGCTTCCCGTCTGGCAAGGAGCGCGGTCGGTACGTACACGCCCCCCGACGCTTTTCTGGTGCCATTGACCCCGCCACTCACCCGCAACAGGCGCCGCCCGTCTCCGCCCATCGCTCCCTCTCCGCACCGTCCCAAGCATCACGGCCCAGATCACCCCGGCCCGCTACCAGTCCAACATGCCGCAGGAGGACCCCAAGAAGAAGGCCCAGTCGCTGCTCGACGCGATACCCGTGCCCGGCAACAGCCCCATCACCAAGGCCGCCGTCCTCTCCGCCGCCGCCGGGGTCAGCACCTTCGCCATCAGCAACGAGCTCTACGTCGTAAACGAGGAGTCCATCGTCGCGCTTTCGCTCCTGACCATCTTCTGGGCTGTCGCCAAGTACGCCGGTCCGGCCTGGTCCAGCTATGCGCAGCAGCAGATTGACAAGATCTCCGGCATCTTGAACTCAGCCCGCGCCGACCACACTGCCGCCGTCAAGCAGCGCATTGAGAGCGTCCAGGACCTCGGCGGTGTTGTTGACATCACCAAGAACCTCTTCGCGGTCTCCAAGGTACGCCGTGGGAGATGAAGAGATAGGCGGGCATCCATTGGGCCCGTCGAGGCTGACATCGTACAGGAAACCGCCCAGCTTGAGGCCCAGGCGTACGAGCTCGAGCAGAAGACGGCCATTGCCCACGAGGCCAAGGCTGTCCTTGACTCGTGGGTCCGCTACGAAGGCCAGGTCAAGCAGAGGCAGCAGCGCGAGCTTGCTGAGACCATCATTGCCAAGATCGAGAAGGAGCTGGAGAACCCCAAGACCCTCAAGCAGATCCTCGACCAAAGCGTTGCCGATGTTGAGAGTGCGTTTCCTCTCACACTCCGACCCGATTGTGCTGACTTCTTCCAGGGATTGTCTCGCAAAAGGCATGAGCTACCTGAAACATCTCCTTTCTCGTCAACCAGCGTCACCCAATGTTACATAAATCTGTGCTATAGTCAATTGGGTCTGATAGATTACCCAAAGTCAATTTCATTTGGTCCAAGTATCTCTGTTGCATTGAAACATCTCCTTTCTTGAAGCAGTTGACGCCCTCCATTTTGAATGTTACATCGCGTTTGACTCTATTCACGCTTCTCTAGGACGCAAATCTGACATGCACCATCCCGGGCCGTTTACTGGGAAGCGCATGCTACAAATGGAATACGTTCAGACCTCCGACAGACTTGCAACGGAAACCAGGTTATGAACCATATAATAGCCGGAAGCATAGCCCGGGTGAATTCGCAGCACGATAACAGATCGTTCACTGAGGTAATTTTTGACGAGGCAAAGGAATAAACTACTGGCGAATCAAAGTGCACCTTAGCAGCTGCGGGACGCTTCAGTCATTCGGCGACCCTCCATTCCGATACAAGCACAATCTCGAGAAGTCCCTAACCCTAGGCTTCTTCATGAATCTCTCCACGTTTGGCCAACTCCTCACCAAATTACCAACGCCATCTCTCCTGTCCTCAACAACGGCACCAGCCATCGCTTCTCCACTGCCCAGAAGCATCTCCACATATGCCTTCCGTGTCTTGTCCTCCGCTCCATTGCTCGTAAAATTCACCTCCATATCCATGAACGCATTGTGTTCCTCGACCCGCATATCCCTGTCTAGTGGGAAGATCGAATTGAGGTAGTGCTGGTTCAGCAGGTGGCCGGTACCAGGACGGATGAACACGCGACCGGCGTACCGGTTGGGAAGGGGCGCAAAGCAAAGGACACCCCAGCGAGCAACAAACTCACCAGCTGAGGCGTAGTGCTCGATGTGGCGGACGGCGTTGGCGTTCCCAGTCGTCAGCGTTGAAAGGTGCGTGTTGCTGTCGCCGTTTACTGGAAGAGAAGAACGAGGGCTTGCATGCCGTTGAGGGTTGTTGAAGTGGTTTGCTGCGGAGCCGAAGGTGTAGATCTCCAGTTTCCCTACAGTATCGTGAGGTACTGCTTCATCGTCAGCTTGTGATTTTGTGCTGAAGTTGGCAGGATAGGGCGTTGTCGCACGTTCCGTTAACAGCCAGTCTACTATAAGACCACCTTCGATCCCCCCTTGGCTGTGCAGTATCAAGATAACTTTCTTATTCCTTTCGTCTAGGAGGTTGTCCTTGATCGTGACATACGAGCGTCGTATGTCGGCGGTTGCGTAGCAGAAATCACGCTCGATCATGCATTGCAGGAGGTCGAAGAGGATGCCGTAGGTGCGGTTGTGTACGCCGATTATAGGACGACGAAACGTGTATGCCAGACGGTCGAGGTTCGACTGAAGCCAATGCTTCCCGACTGAGACGCCATTGAGGTATATCCAGCACTCCCCTTGATGCCGTTTGACTTCGTCACCGAGGTCCACGGTGCTGTGCAATACATCTTCTCTCCCATTCAGCATCAATGCAGCGATCCCGGTTACCGCATATGCAGCTGCTAGGTACAAGAGAACAGCCCAAAGCGGCAGTACAATGAGGAAAGGTAGACTCAACAGGACCAGCAACTGGAAGACGATAAGGAATGCGTGAAGTGCGAGAGACAAAAGATTCGGCAGCGAGGGATACAGCTCGTCCAGCGCACCGCCCTGCCATTTCGTAATGGGGAGCAAAATGCCGGGTAGTGACCATGCAAGGCTGAAGAAGAGGCGGATATCAAAAAGTAATAATAGAAGAGGCGAACCGGTGTAGGGTATCGGTGCAGGGACACTGTTGTGGTCTGAGGGTTGAGGTGGAATTATATCCACTGTCATGATGTCTGTGATGAGGAATGAAGGTGAACGAGTGGGTTCGCAGTACCAGTGAGATGGAAAGAAGGCATTTTATACCATGCCACGTGAGCAGGAGCACGGGAGCAGAGGCTGAGACAGCAGGCGCGGCTGAACATGAAGTTCGTCCTTCGCTAGGTCGCGTATTTGTCTAAGAAGCTGTGCGCGCATATGGGGGAATGTAGACGACCGACCTACACCCATCTAGCAATGCTATCCTAATTCCAGAGGTCTCCGCTCGTATTTCTTGCGATTCCCTCTTCGCTTTGCGCTATTCTCGAGCCCACCTTACACACAAAAAAGCTTATTATAATGTTAAGATACCGAAGTGGCGCGTAATTGCTGAGCTGAGAAAGGACAATCTGATGTGCGCCTGCTTTTGGTGTGGTTACACGAGAGATTTGCCTGAAAAGTTAACGTAAGGACACCTTTTACAACCTACGTACTCCGCTAAGACTCCTAATAATTTACTCTACTAATAGGGTACTAAAAAACTAATTAAGCTAAATATATTTTTATAACTTACTGGACTTTTTACTTTTTTATATTATATAAATTTATAATATCTATACCTATTTTAATTATATTTAGGGGTATTTCTATACTAAACCTAAAAGCTATTAAATATATTAATAAAATATAAAATATACTAAAATAATATTAATATATACTAATTTTATTAAAAGAAAGTAGTATAACACTTATAAAAATATATTTTAATATTTTAATATTTTAATACTATCTATAATACAAAACTATATATTAAATAAAAATTATTTTTATACTCTTATTATTACTATTATTAAATAAGCTATTTAAAATCTAAGTAAAGGTAAAAATAAAAAAAATGCTTATAAAATTATATAAGTTATAGAGGACTTATTTAAAAATAGTAATAAACTAAATAAATTAGTTAATAATAATACTTAGAAGAAGATTTTTAAAAATAATTTTTTTTTTAAATATACTACTATTAAATAGCTAATTAATTAATTTATCATCCTTACGTTCTTACTTATAAGTATTAGTATATTAGGTTTAAGTTTAATAACAGAAGCTTTAATATCGTCACACGTATTAATAGATAATACTAGTACGCGATTTAGGCAAAATTATATAAAAATAACACCGCTAGTGTCGAACTGTTTATGGGTAACTTGAAGCGTTGGTCGCGTGTACGAGGCCCTGTGCTAAGAGTGAGAATGCAAGGTGACAGGTCAGGTGCTACGTAGGCATGGACAAACCCTGCAGATGACCTGGGAGGTCCGAACACGCCGACATAGATGTTCCTTTCGTACTTTTTCGTGCGGAAAGACATGTTGGCCGCCCTTATTAAGTCCCAAGGCAACTTTTGTGCTCATGTGCTTAACGCCCTTTAAAGAGCCCACCCCCTTTTAAATGTCGTTGCATTGGCTTAGGCACCTCTAGATCTCTATTAGGACCGGCTATATATTAAGTAAAATAAATAAAAGGAAAAGATACTATCTATATAAAATTAATAGTAGAATAGGATTTTTTAACCTAGCCTTATCTAACTTTGTTGATATATTAAGTATAAAGGTATATATATACTTCTTCTTTTTTAAAACCCCTTTTAGTTGCCCTAAGCCACTACAGCCACACTATTTATTTAATTAGTATATAAATATATATATATATATATAGTGCGATATAAAATAAAACTTAAATTTAAAATTAATTTTTTTTAAAAGTAAATACTTTTATTTTAATAATTATTTTTATTTTAAAAGAACCTTTAATTATATTTATAATACTATATAATATATTAAAAATATAATAATAATAGTAATAATTAATAGTAATAATATAAATAAAATTAAAAGAGATAGAGTTTTTTTTTTTTTTTTTTTAAAATAAGCCTTTTATATTAAGGCTACCTAACTATTTAAGAAAAGTATTTTATCTTCTAAATAAACTAGAATCGGCTCTTTAACTTCTAACTAATATATATTCTAAATTATATTACTATATAAAGTTATATACTAAACTACTAATCTATTACCTAATTAGGTCTAGTTCACTACGCTAAGCCTATTTAGGAATAGATTTTTATTTTATCTAATTTTAGATAGTAATTTAGCCTAAAATATTTTTATATATAATACGTTCTATATAGAGATTTTAGCTTTTTTATAGTTTTATATTAATTTCTTAGTAATAGTATATACTTCTAAAAACTCTATTTTTACTAGTAAAGTAGATATATTTAAAAAACGTTATAATAAAAAGAGGAATTAAACCCCTAATACGTAAGAAGACCTTAAAATTTAAAAAATTTTAGTATTTTTAGGCATATGCCTATATGCTACCCCGCTAGATAGAGTTTCTAAAATAATTTAAAGAGTAAAAAAAATTATTAATAGAGAAGCCGATAACTACTATAGTAACCTATTAGTTACTTTTTTAACTTTATTTTTATAAAATAGAAGTTATATTTATTTTTATTACTTTTTACTCTGTCTATATATACAGGTAGTATAGCGTTTAATAATAAATAATATTTATTTATAATTATATTTCCTTTCTTACCTATAATAATTACTATAATACTAAGTATATCTATCTAGCCTATACACTAAATATACTTATATAAGTAAGCCCCTCTTAAAACTTTTAAATATTAACTATATAGAAATACCTTCTTTTTTAATATATTAAGTATAAAGGTATATATATACTTCTTCTTTTTTAAAACTCCTTTTGGTTACCCTAAGCCACTACAGCTACACTATTTATTTAATTAATATATAAATATATATAGAAATACCTTAAACTTCTTATTACCTTTACTCTTACTTTTACGCCGTCTTTACCTTTACTACTAGTATATCTAGTAGTATTTTATATAGCTATACTATACTCCCTAAGCTACGTATCTTTATTTTAAAACTAATATTAATAAACTAACTTTTTATTTTTTATAACTAGTATTATACTATATTTATTATCTTCTCTATTACTACTACCTTTACGTAGGCCAGCGCTACTAACTCTAGATTTTTATGTTCTATTACCTTTACTATTAATAGTATTATAATTTTATTTATTTAGTTATTATCTATATTATTATATCAATCGTCTAATATTACGTAAAATTAACTAATAGTATTTTATTAAAACTAGTAAGTAATTACGTTATATATAGAATACTTAGTAGTATTAAAGTGAACTTCTTATTTTTTACCCTATAAGTAGAATATAGTAAAAATAGTTTATATATTTAGCATAGTAGGCGTATTAAAATTAATTTAAATAAGTATAGTATCCGCTAAAATAAAAATAAAAATAAAAAAATATTTAAAAAATAATATTTTAAAAAATAATATTTTAAGAAATAATATTTTAAGAAATATTTTTTTATTAAACTTTTAGCTGTATAAACTATAAGAGGAAAATAAAAAAAAGATATATAGATAGCACCTTACGTATTTCTTTTTTAAAAAATATAGTATCTATACTAGACTTTATTAACTTAATATTTTTTTAGGGGGGCGCGCTAATTACGCTAGTATATTAATAGACTAGTATAGTATTAGTACTAGCGCGGTACTATACTCTTTTTAGTATTATTTTACTTAGCGTTTTTAATATATTAAGTATAAAGGTCTAGTCTTAACAGAGACCTAGAGGTTTTAAAATTATAATAAAATAATTAATATAGAATATTTTATTTTATTTAATTATATACTAAGCTATTTATTTTTATTACTCTAGACCTATTAGCTATTATCTCTTTATAATCCTTATAGCCTAATTTAAAAAATCCCTTAGTATATAGGCGTCGTCTACCTACTATACTCTTATAACGTTATATACCTACAGCTCTATAATATACTTAAAATTATTTAGTCTATTTTTATATAGATTCTTTAAGTTACTTTACTATTTTTATATAAAATTTTTATTTAACTGCAAAAATTCTATAAGTTATTAGTTTTAGTAGTAGACTTACTAAAATAGTAGTTATACCTAGAGTAATTATTACGTACTACCTTATACCTTAAGTATCTAGTAGGTATTTAAAAGTACTAGTAATACTAGCTTCTTATTTAATTTATAAGGCGTTTTGCCTTATTATTTATATTTTAGTTAAATTTTTAGCCTTTTAGTAATAGCTGCTATAACTATATACTAGTTCTAAATTATATTATGTATACTATTATATAATATTATACTAAAAGTCGCGTAAGTACTATTATTACTTTACGCGAGTTATAGAAAGTTGCTTAGTTTAATTTTAATTTTTTTATTATTTCTTTTACTTATTTATTTAATATATATCTTTTATAGTACACGCTGCGAGAGTTTATAATATAAAAGTTTATATATTTATTACTAGCAGGTTATCTATTTTATAGTTTATTAGGTATATAAAAGTCTAGTATTATAGTTAATAAAATCTACTACTTTATGCGTTGCGCTATATACTATAAATATAATATTATTTTTCTCTTTTTTTGTAAACGCCTACTTAGTATTAGTTATAATAGTAAATATATAAGTATAAGTTACTATATAGAATAATAAATTATATTAAACTGTAATACTATTAAGTACTATTAAGCAGTTATTATATACCTGTCTTAGCGCTATCTTTTTTAATTAGACTTAGTATAGTACCTTTAAGAACTAGTTATTAGGTCTTATAGTATATATAGCACTTTCTTTCCTAATTAGGTAGTTACTAATAGCAACTTTATTATATAAAAAAAAAGTATAAAGGTATATATATACTCCTCCTTTTTTAAAACCCCTTTTAGTTACCCTAAGCTACTACAGCTATACTATTTATTTAATTAGTATATAAATATATAAAATATTAACTAGTATCTTTATAAAAGCTTTACTATTTTTTACTTATTACCCTATAAGCTCTACGCTTAAGACGTTTTTATTTTTACTACTAATACCCCTAGCAATACTTTATATAGCTATATTTTTTACTCTAAACTATATATCTTTATTATAAAACTAATATTAATACACTAACTCTTTATTTTTTATAACTAGTATAGTACTACGTTTACTATTTTTACTACTTTTACTACTTTTATTACTATTACCTTTACGTAGGCTAGCGTAACTAATCTTAGCTTTTTAAATTTTATTACTTTTACTATTAATAGTAGTATAATTCTATTTATTTTATTACTATCTACCTTATTATCGTATACCTTATTATTATTATTTTTTTTTAAAAAAAAGTAAGCTATTTATATTAAGGCTACCTAACTATATAAGAAAAGTATTTTATTTTTTAAATAAACTAGAACCGGCTCTTTAATCTTTTAACTAGATTATTATATTACTAAATAGTTAAACTAAATTACTAATCTATTACCTAATTAGGTCTAGTTTACTACGCTAGACCTATTTAAAAGTAGATTTTTATATTATCTAATTTTAGAGAGTAATTTTGACCCTAAAACTCTAAATATCTTATTTATACCTTCGGATATAATAAATTTTATATAGGGATTTTAACTTTTTATAGTTTTATATTAATTTTTTAGTAATACCCTATACTTCTAAAAACTTTACTTTTTACTAGTAAAGTAGGCGTATTTAAAGAATACTATAATAAGAAGAGGAATTAAACCTTTAATATATAAATAATATAAAGGTACGCACATACTCTTCCTTTTTTAAAACCCCTTTTAGTCGTCTACACAGCCACCACAGCCACACTATTTATTTAATTAGTATATAAATATATATAAATAATATTAAAATTTAATAAATTTATATATTTTTAGATACTTATCTACTATATTATCCTACTACCCTTATTATCTAAAGTTTTTTAGTATTAATAAATACTTAATTTAAAAAACTAAGTAATTACGTTGTATAAGAGATACTTAGTAGTATTAAAAAAACTTCTTATTAATTATCCTATAAGTAGGATACGGTAGGAATAGTTTATATAGTTAGTATAGTTAGCGCAGTAAGGGTAGTAGGTATATTAAAATTAATCTAAATAAGTATAGTATCCGCCGAGACAAGAGTAGAAGTAGAAAAATATTTAAAAAATAATATTTTAGTAAGTATAGTAGCAGAAGAACCTTTAAAGAATAATATTTTAGTAAGTATTTTTTTTAATAAATATTTAACTAATTTATTAACTCTAAGAATAGAAAGATATATACGTAGTAGTAGCTACTACTACTTATATATTTTTTTACTAAATATAATGTCTATACTAGACTTTTTAAACTAAACTTATAACTTTTTAACTTAACGTTTTTTAGGAGGGCGCGCTAAGTACACTAGTAACATACTAGCGTAATACTATTTCTTTTTTAATCTAGCCTTACTTAATATTTTTAACATATTAAGTATAAAGATATATATATACTCTTTCTTTTTTAAAACGTCTTTTAGTCGCCTTAAGCTACTACAGTTACACTATTTATTTAATTAATATATAAATATATAAATATATATAAATAGAGACTTAGCGGGGTAGTATAGTAGATATATACCTAAAAATACTAAAATTTTTTTTTTTAAGTTTTTCCGCGTATTAGGAGTTTAATTCCTCTCTTTATTACAGCGTTCTTTAAACGCACCTACTTTATATAGTAAAATATAAAGTTTTTAAAAACACGGGGTACTACTAAAAAATTAATATAAAACTATAAGAAGTTAAAATTCTTATGTAGAATATATACTATTTAGAGATATTTTAGGCTAAATTACTATCTAAAGTTAGATAAGATAATATCTATTTCTAAATAGACTTAGCGTAGTAAACTAGGCCAAATTAAATAATAGATTAGTAGTTTAATATAACTATATTTAGTAATATAATCTAGAATATATATTAGTTAGGAGTTAAAGAGCCGGTTCTAGTTCGTTTAAGAAATACAGGGGGGGGACATTGGGAAAAGAGTAATCTAAAAATTACCTTTTTTAAAATAATATAACTTTTTAGTTATAAGGCCTATAAATACGAAAATAATACTGTTTTAAAGAGAAAATTACAGAGATTA